>VYZW01058341.1:25188-58330 GCA_013401315.1 Balaeniceps rex | reverse complement strand
CACTGGGCAGCATCCACCTGCTCCTCACTTAACCTTCAGGAAGTGGTGGGTGATGTCAGGGTTCTATGCTTCATGCCCTCCTCCAGTTCCCTATCTCTGTATTTTCAATCCTGTAACTCTTCCCTTTATTTCATTTGTTGTTCATTGTAGTTCATTTTTTCTCCTTGTTTTTGTTACCTTTAGCCCTCTCCCTCCCTAGGAGGGCTTCAAGGTTTTGCTAATAAGTACCTAAACAGAAAAGCAGATAGAAACAGCAGCAGTAGCAGGAACTATTTATAGCACACACAAGCTTGGCCACCTTCTTCAGGCCTTTTTCCTTGTACTCCCCTGATTCCATGGCTGTTAGGAACGTAAATCCTTGCCTAGTCCTTTTACTATCCATTTTTGGACCTATTGTACATGAACTTGTCCAATTCCTGTTTGAACCTGCTGTTGTGATCTACTTCCACAACCTCTTTTGGCAGCAAGACCAGAAATTCACTAGCCATTGTGTAAAGTAATGTGTTCTTTTTATCTGTTTTAAACTAATTTCACCAAATGAGCCAAACTCTGTGATTTGATGAAAAATGTTTCCATGTTCATCTTTTCAGCCACCTTCATGATTTCATAAACCTTGAACAAGTCTCACCACAGCACTCTCCCAGTTGAAATGTCTCAAATTTTTTAGTCTGATCTCATAAGGCAGCCACTCCCTTTAATCCCTTTAATAATTTCAGTTGTCTTCTCTGTATCTTCCCTAACTCTACCATGTTCTTTTCCAGGTCCCAAGACCAAAACTGTACAGAGCATTCAAAATGTGGATACAATAGAGTTACACTAGAGCTGAGGCAAAATTATGCACTCTCACTACCATTTCAGATGATGCCAAACACCTTTTTTGCCTTTTGTTTGAATGCTATTACAAATTCACCCAGTGATTTCAGAGAACTTCAGTCTCAATAACTCTAACATTTCTTTTCTGAGCTGTATCTGGTCGTTAGATCTGGCAATGCTATGTGACAATGTGTGCTTCAGAGAAAGCCAACTCATTTAGCCAGTTAAATAGTGTTGTTAATTTTTAGAAGTGATGTTAGCCTATACAGGTTCAGAATTTCATTCTAAATCCCATGAATGATTATTTTTACAATTTCTTGTATAATGTATGAACATGTCTATTGGTCCCAGTGTTGCAGGTCTTCCAAAGGAACAGCTCTACTTTGAGTGAAGTGGAATTCTTATTTAAATAAGCTCAAACATATCTTTGGTATGAGGTAGACAAGGTGAAAACACTGTAGATGTAGATCCTAGATAGGAAGACAGCAGAGAGAGCAAATTAGAGTTACCTTTGGAGCAGTACTTGAGTCCTGCGATAGAAAAGTCAGTTTCTTCCTTTGTGGCTGGTGATCTCTACGATGAGTAGATAAGGAGGAGGGGAATGGGTGCTCCATAAACATCATTGAGATCTTCATAGGTTTTTATTTCTTTTCTTAATTTCATTTCTAATTTTTAGATGCACAAATGCCAAAAGTGAACAATTAGGAGGTTGTTATCAGAGACTTTATGACATTGAGCTGTTTGTGTGTGTATGTGTGCATATACCCCTTATATGATGCACCCTTTGACTTGAAGGCCTTGCACTAGAGTTCAAACAAACAGATACAGGCTGAAGAAATAGATTTTTTCTTATCCATTTTACTTAAAGAAGTAATGGCTTTCTAGTGATCAGACATTTTCCATATTACATTTTGCTTGGCACATTAGTTCTTGTCTATTCAGTATCCCTATGAAACAATAATGTAGGGCACCTGTAAAGGCAATCACACAGACAGCAGGCTACTCTTATATAAGGCTCTTCACTGGTTTAGTTTTGTATTTTAAAAATCCATACATTTTAAATCAGTTTTCTAGCAAATAAAAGAAGGTGCTACCTGTTGGTTTTTTAGGGAGGAGGTTTGTAAAATATCCAAAGAATAAGTAAAATAACCATTTAAAAATGAACAATTTCACACTATTCTATTCTTATGAATGCTGATTACTGGGGAGAAAAGGATTGTTAATGTGAAAGCTCTATGTCCTTTTAAAGCAGCTCGGTGTTATTAAAAGTAAACATATTTGAGGAATCAACCTTTTGCTAATCATCAGCATACTCCTTTCCCTTTTTGTCTTCAAATAGACCAGCTGACGACAGCTCTGATTTTTTTTTTTTTAATGCAGGGAGGTGGCAGTTACAGCAAAGATTTATTTTAATCCACAAACTTGGAAAAATAAAACCACCCTTTTTTCCAATTCAGATCATGTTTACTGAAGCATATTTCTCCTGATTGCTCTATATAAAGTCCTTTCTAATATTATGATTGATGCCTATATATACACAGGCAGTGAGATGGCAATCACCAAGGAAGGAGAAGAGCTATGAATAAATTTAGGCTTGAAATTTAGAACATTTCTAATTGTCAGAAGAATCAGGTTCTGGAACAGCTTTTCAGCAGAAGTCGCGGTGGGATGAACTCTTTTCAGTACAAAGATGACATCTGTGATTTCCAGCTCTGCCAATTTAATCAGAAGGCTGTAATGCAGCCTGGAGTCTTTCTTTCTTGTGCAGAACAACCAAAAAAACCCCCAAATTCTACAGTCTGAGCATCCTACTGTCTATGTGGGAACATAGCTACAGCTCTGTCTTAGGGATTAAAAGGAGAAAATCCACATTCTGCTCTGCTACGCCTTGCCTGCGCAGGGAGTGAGCTCTTACTGAGCTGTGGAGTTGTGTTAAATAACTTTTGTGAAAGCATCTGTGGAAGTTTTAGACATGACTGCTTTTCTGCTGGAGGGCACTGTCATCAGAGCTGAGCCGGCAGAAAGGCTTGTACAAGTGTTTCTTATTTGCTTCAGCAAAAGGTCAGCCAAGATTAGCTTAAAATACATTAAGCAATAGGTTAAACGACGCCAGCTGACTTTATGCAGAAGTAGATTAGGAGTGCCCACAGAGGCTGTTCCACAACTGAGCTCCAGAGACAAGTGAACCCTGAAAGAAAGAACAGCAACAGCTTCTGCCATTTCTGTGGTGACTATGTGATTACAGCCCAGTACCTGTATCTATGCAACCAGTTATTTCTGCTGCAATCTGAATGATAGTCTCTGTACAGTGAGGACCTTTGAAATATTAACCTTGCAACATTTCTGGACAGGGTGAAAACACTTTGCTTCCAGATTTATGCATTCTGGGATATTTTTCTGTGGCACACTGAGAAATGCCTGATAGATAGCAGGAAAAATCAACAGACAATACGGACTTGTGGGTCTAACTCAAAAACTGCTGTGCTTCCTTTCACACTGCCCTGAGGCCTGTTTCTTCTTGGCCTGTTTGGATGCCTCTGTACCACACTGCTGGTCCTTGCAAGTTCTGAAATGTTGGTGAAAGGGCGTTTGACACTTCGACCAATGAATGTCTCATTCTGGTGAGTCAACCACAAAGCTACCACACAGCTTTAGTGTGGCATTCATGCTGGTATGTTTTAGCCTGGTGTATTCTTCTTAAGGGTGATCAGTAGGTGCTTACTGGAACAGCATAAGAAACAGGCCATGTACCAAATGATTATGTCTGGTTTCCAGCAGTCAGTGACTTATGGACTTCCTAAATCACTTGTTCTTCCTAGATGTTACGTCCTGACTGCTGTGTTTAACAGCTACACATGGACTTTCACTTCATTGTTGTTGGGGGTTTTTTTTACTTCTTTTTTAATCCACTTATACTTTTGACCTCCATAACATCTCACGGCAATGAGTTCCACAATTTAATTATACATTAAAAGAAGGACTGGCTTGCAAGACTGACGATGCACAGAAGCTACACATTCCTCAAAGTCTGTTTGCCATTTTAGTGCCCTCATTGCAAAGTTCCAGCCTATGGGGACACATACAGAAGCTAGAAATGGAAAAGATCCATTATATCATAGTGTTAGCTCCAGCCTTAATAGAAAATGTTTCAGTCACAGCTTGACACAATAACATCAGTGTACTTAAGAGATACAGCAGGTCTCAGAACAGTCTGCAGGGTGCGAAAACAAAACGAATTCTACAGCCTCCAGGGTGTTTTTCCTCAACAGAACGAACAGGGCAGGATTTGTGTTAGAGCTACTGTGAGCATCTCTTTTGGAATAGTTGATATTTTGAGTAGGCCTGTCATTTTCCCGACAATTGTAGTTCTAGAGGTATTTCCTATCCTTCTTCAACAGTTGCTAGACTAATACTGTGTGCATTTGTTTGTATACGCATTACAGAGATGACATTGTTATATTACTAAATCACAGTTTGGAAGTATCTTTGTGGGGAATACAGTTGGTTTTCAGTACCATAAACATTGGTTAAAGAAGAGGTTGAAAGCTTACCACAGTCAGTCAGTCTAGAAGTAGAGCTTAGGCTTGAATCATGAAGGTAGTAAATCACTGCGGTAATTTTCTAAGAATTATGCAGGATTGTCTCTCACTTGAAATTGTTTGGTCAATAGTGGGTTTGGTTTTTTCCCTAAAGCTTGTTTTCTATTTCAGAGAAATAGGGAATTAAGGAAGCATTACATCACTATATTTTAGATCACATTAGATTGTCACAGTGGTCATGTCTAAGATTATATGAAGTATGAAAATAAGGATAAAGGAAGAACTCAGAATAATCATAAACCATTGAAAGACGTAATTTTCTCTGGGATAATTCAGAGAAAATAATGATCAGTTAGTTTAAACAAAAACTCCTTTCATAATCTACCGAGGGCTTTTCCTAACAAAAAACATCACTGCAGATTTATATAATACTTTTATTCAATGGTAACCCAAAGTGGTATACAGATGGTATATGGGATTACTTCATGCATCTCTAAAAAGCTATCTCTTCTTGAGTAGAAAAATTGTAATTATTCTCTGTCAATAATAATACACTGTATGCTGGATCAGCAGTGTGGTTTCTGGATATCTGGGGTATAATTCCATCTATAGTCAGAATATATGAGCTACTGTCTGTTTTCCTCTTTTGAGAAAATGATAAGAAACAAATGTTGAAGAAAATGCCTAACTATATGCTGGAAAACCTCCCTCCAAACCAGTCCTCAATATCTGATTAAGATATCATGGTTTTTACATTAACTCATCTATTTTTTTCTCAGAGAGAAGTATATATTACCTTAATATATTACCTTTTTTTCTCTCAAGAAGTTTAATTCCTTCAGTCCTGCTAGTGGATGAAAAGCTTTATTTTCTTCTTTTTTTAATGGAAGTTTCTAAGCCTTATGATTGTAGAGAAAAGATTAAAAATCTGCAGCAATGGTTCAATAATTGTAAATCAAATAAACCCCATGAACCCCATATTTCTTTTAAAATTCCCTGATGCTTGAGGGCAGTAATACGGTTCTTGGCAACTGGGACACAAGACTTTTCTGTGCTTGGGACTGATACTATTGTATTTCCTACCTCTTTGTAGCCGTGTGTTGTGGATGAGAAATAACTTAGATTGGGTTGTAGCCTCGCTCTGCATTCCAAGAAAACTCCAACAAACTCATACAGATTAGGTGACTCCAAAGTGAAGATGTTCTTTTTTTTTTCAAATGTATGTCCTTTGTTCCAAAGTGCCCTCAATTAATGGGAACATTCAGTAACAATAATAGGTAAAACGTTGTGAAATTCAGTAATTCATCACATCACCTGCCTGAGTTTATTTTACCTAGATAGAATTGAAATGTCATATACGTTTTCATTAGTACACTATACACTATTGCTAGGTTTTAAACCAGGTGCAGGTTTATAATATCTGAGAATGTATGTAGCAAGAAGAACAAACTGTCAATTTGTACTTAGCTGAACACAAAATTGGCAAAATTTGGTGCAGGGCAGTTATGTAAAAGAACTCAGTTCTATCAGTCCAGATCTCAAAGCTCATTTTAGGTTTTTGATATAATTTCTAATCATTATAAGTGGCTCTGATTTATATAGACTTCTAACTGAAGCAGGCCTTCCAGACTGCACATGCATGTAATCCACCTACCAGGCATATGGGAACTGTGGAACAATTAGATGCAAGCAGCTCCACAATTGTTCATTGGCTTTGGGGAGCAAACAGATGCTTAGTGAACCATCAGCATCACCTCAATATGTTTTGGAAGTCTGTTCAAATACTGCCTTTCTCCATCCCCACTGCGAATATAAATTCTCATGGCTCAAAATGGTATAACTGTTTTATTCAATATTCCTATTTTGTGTTTTTTGGATACTCAACGTTAATTTCCAGTGTAATTCCATTCCAGGTGTTTGTGCACTACAAAAGGTTTTTGTTTCTAAGTACATGTTCTGCTACGGCAATTATCCCTCCTGCACTGTAATTCAAGCCTGCAAGTTGATTTATTCTCCATGTGTTCTTTGTGGAATTAAATGTGTCGCCGTTGTAACTGACTGACTTGTGACAAAGCTGATCTAAACAGTTGCAGAAATGTCTCATTGCCTTCGCAGTTATGAGCCCAATTAACTTGTCAACATTTTCCAACAGTTATTTACTACAGATTTACCACAGCTCTAATCAGCTATAGAGGTGGGAGAAAGAAGGATGATTAGGGTAGGGAGCGTCTTTCCTTGCAGTTTTCTAGTGACAAGTGTAACTGGAGCCTCATTTCACAAGTATTTTATGATACGTAGGATGTCTGAAATGGTGATGGGTCAGAAAATCATGAAGAGGTTTGTTCAGTGATTGTGATCTGACTCTGAAGCCTACTGAAATTAGCTTTTGTACTACTAATTATTTCACTCTTGGTTGTTTCAACAGACATATTTAAAAATGAGATTATCCCATCTGTCTTAGCATATTTCATATGCCATTTCACATGCAATTTGCTACCTAAAGATCAGCTTCTGCTATCTTTGTTCATCATATGCTGAGAACACCATGGCTGCATGAAAAAGGTGGAAATTCAGAGAAAATTGAGAACATTGGCTATTGTTCTGATAGCTTTAATCCCTTTCATATTTTGCTTCTTTGCATGTATTCTGTATCACCTAAACTAAATTACTGTAGATTCTCCTGGGAAAGTATTACAATGAACATTGTGTGATTTAAATATAGCTAGAGACTGCAAGGGGCCTTGCTAGAGAGCAAGTCATGGTGCATTGCACTTTCTGGAGCTGTTGAAAGCTGCAGAGATCAGAAGCTGTTGATCTAGCCTGACACCTTCAGAATAAACACTGTGTTCAAAAAGCCTTCACTCTTCTCTTACAAGAATACAAGTGACGACTCCTTTTGAGAGGGGACTGCCCTCACACTATGGATCTTTTTTCCCCACCCTGACCATCACAGCGGCGAAGTGTGCCCTCCTAGCAGCAGGGCAGGACATGAGCGGTGGCTGCTGGAGGTTCCTGGCAACTTTTTCCAGGCTGAAACCAGGACATCAGTCCATCACCACCTGCTAGTGATGTGACGGTACCATCTGGCACCAAGTTGTAATTGCACAATCCATTCACTGTCAGGGTGTGTCATAACCTGCGATGTTCAAAAGGTTCATCACTCTTTGACAAAAGGCATCTCTGTGAGGGTGTTTATTTTGAAACCTCTCTGGGGTGAGAGGAGATGCTTTTAGGGCTGGGAAAGTATGTATCGTGTTCAAGAACCAAATTACGATGATCTGTCCATAGATAATTCAAGTTGCAATTCTGGTTTTAAGATACCTAAGGAACATATGTAATGAATATAAAACTAAAGTTGTTTCTTTTCTGAGAGGGCACTGTGGCTGAATGGAAACCATGGTAACTAGGATGGCATATGCTGGTACCTTGTTCCTGAATGATAAAAATGCACATAGAGTAGGCTTTGTGCTTAGCAACAAAACCTAATCAACCAAGTTTTCAAATAGCCCTCCCTCCAGCCCTCCATTGCAGCTGCCATCCTGGTCCCATGCAGTATGTATGCCCAGTCTTTGTACTTTGTTCACTAATCCATCCTTTAGGCATGCAATAAGCAGCACAAAATACATTTCACACAAAAGAAAACAATTTATTCTGTTGGCCATTGCTTTAGAAGAATACACAACTCAGATCTCCTTCCCTGTAGAGCTGTTGTGAAGTATGACTCATCCTTGGCCAACATGTTGGATTTTCACTTTAATTAGAACATGTGCATCTGAAGATGGTTGTAAACACTTGCTGTTAATAGCAAATTACTGCCTGGTATACAATGGGAAGTAGAAGCAATTTTAATACATTTAATACATGAAGCTGTACATTTTAAGTCATGTTAGGGCAGCACGCTGACAAAAATTAATTAGGGGAATTCTCTAATTAGCATACATTGGCTGCTATACAAATCATGTTGGCATGAAAAATGGGAGTAATGCAAATTGTACTCTACGGTGATGATTAAATATTTTCTAAACACTAAACATTATTATACAAATCTCTGATATCTACCCTATGTGGCAAATCTGGATGAGGATCCAATTTATTTATAATAACGAGTGAAAAGAGATGAAGTATTGCTGCTTTCTAGTTGTTGATGGTACACATTAAATAGGCTGACTTTCATAGAATCTGAGAATAGTTTGGGTTGGAAGGGACCTTTAAAGGTCATCTAGTCCAACTCCCCTGCAATGAGCAGGGACATCTTCAACTAGATTGGGTTGCTCAGAGCCCCGTCCAACCTGACCTTGAATGTTTCCAGAGATGGGGCATCTAGCACCTCTCTGGGCAACCTGTTCCAGTGTTTCACCACCCTCATTGTAAATTCCTTATATCTAGTCTGAATCTACCCTCTTTTAGTTTAAAACCATTACCCCTTGCTCTATTGCAACAGGCCTTGCTAAAAAGTCTGTCCCCACCTTTCTTATAGGCCTCCTTTAAGTACTGAAAGGCTGCAATAAGGTCATCTCAGAGCCTTCTCTTCTCCAGGCTGAACAATCCCAACTCTCTCAGCCTGTCTTCATAGGAGAGGTGTTCCACCGTTCTGATCATTTTTGTGGCCCTCCTCTGGACCCGCTCCAACAGGTCCATGTCTTTCCTGTGCTGAGGACTCCAGAGCTGGACGCAGTACTCCAGGTGGGGTCTCACGAGAGCAGAGTAGAGGGGCAGAATCACCTCTCAACCTGCTGGCCACGCTTCTTTTTCATCTCACATGCAGATGCTTTCCTCAGTGCAGGCAGATGAAATGCCTTTCTACTTACCTGGGATCTAACTGACCCACACAACAGAGCCAGCATCTGACACAGGACAAGTTGATGATCCAGATCTCTCTCTTGGGAGATTATAAAAAAGAACAGGAATATTATGTCTTTCCAAACGTAGCTTAGCACACTTGAGTAAGCTTAGTCTGCTCCCAAAACCTAAGCTATTGCACTAATACTAGAATGATAATATCTTGTATGTGTGTGTATGTGTCTTTCTCTGTTGTGCAGAAATAAATCATATTTGTCTGTAAGCAACATATCTATTTTCTCTTTTTAAAGTACACTGTCATTTACTAACTCAGGATGTACAGTGCCAGAGATTTCATAACATAGCATAATGCTATATCACTGTGTTAAAAGGAAGTCTCTGGGGTGTTAGACTAATTGACTTTATTAAGATCATCTATACTTTAAGAGTGTTCTCACATGGTCAGATCAATAGCACATGATTAGAGCATTATCATGCCTTTCACTACTCGGAAATCTTCACAGGGTGCCACTTCACACTTTCACAGAGGAGTGTACTTCAGTGTTTTTCATCCCTCAGACAAAAAAAAAGTGAACAACAGAATCTTAACTGAACTAGCCTTATTTCTGAGAAATTTACAGAAGCCTCAGAACTAATCTTAAGACCTGTGCATAGTTTTGATTACATGCATCATTTCTGTTGGTGGAAACCTGACCATTTATGTAAATAAATATTCACATATCTAAGCTGCAGGATCAGGACTTGAGGGTCTATCTCGTTCCACTCCCTTGATGAGGATAACGGTGCTGCCCTGCACTGGCACAGGCTCGAGTTCACCAGTTCTTCCACAGTCCACTTGTGGCAGGTCAGAATTTTTCAGCTTTCTTTTATCACTGACTTGAACTTAAGATGAACACCTACCACAAAGACAAATGTGTATATGCCACAGAACCATCAAAGAGTCTTCCTTGAGTGATCTAAGTGATACAATGACAACAATTTGGTGTATGCTGCTAAGGCAATGATCAAAAAAATAGAGGTGTCCGTCACTGCACCCAGATTTCTTCATATGTCTGATGTAGACCTGAGGTATTAAGAAACCGTGTGCAATTTTTGGTGTGGTATCTTTGTGAAAATGTGGGATACTTGAAAGTAAAATGTCAACTCACTTGTGCCTATGTATCAATACCATCAAAACAAAGAATCAAAGCATCATAAATTATAAAGCTGATCTATAACAGACTTGTTTCCAATGATTTCAAAAAGTTTGGGGCCTTAGAAAATGAGTAACGACTACGGATCTTTTAAGCGTGCAATAAATGGAAACAATTCCTTTCACAAAGTGCTCTGACTGTAATGTGGATCCTGTAACCTTATTACCGGAAAATGTTACTACAGAGGAATTGCTAAGGGCAGAGGAGCAGTTGTGAGCTTACATATAATTTTTCTACATTACTGTTCATTAAATAAAATAAGGCAATATTATTTCCATTGGTAAACCACAGAGAAAAAACAGGGATAAGTTTTGTTCGGATTTTCACTCTTGTTTCTCCGTTCTCCCACCCACAGCCCTGGCTGCTGGTTTCCAGAAGCAAATGCATTGCCTGGTACTAAGTATATAGAGAAAACATGCAAGCTGGCAGGAAGAACCATAGCGTTACTATTGCAGGAATAATCCTTAAATTGTATATTTGTATTCTGTTGAACAATTCCTTTGTCTTTTAAGCTATATCTTAGTACCTTTTCTCTCCAATCATGTCTTATAGATGAGGTGGCAGTTAGCTCCCAGTAGGAACAGGAATCCAAAGGACGACATTCCAAGCAAAGGAGTAAAGCATAGATGGATGGAATCAAGTTTCCTTCCCCGTAATTTTGAATGTTCTGGTAATGCTGAGAAACATTTGGCCAGGCATAGGCAATATGGAGTCACTCTTCCCAGAGGCGTGCAGCAGAACAACAATGCATAATGGTCACAAGTTGAAACAGGACATTTTGCCTAGCCGTAAAGAGATCACTTTTCCCATGAAGATAGTTAAGCACTGGAACAGGTTACCCAAGTTGTGGAATCTCCAGCCTTGGAAGTATTCAAAGCTTGACTGCACAAGATAAATCATTCCCTTACAATCTAAATTATTCTGCGATTCTGTGAATTCGAAACTGTTTACAACATGGTGCCGAATGTTTTGATGTAGCAAGTGGTCTGCCTCTTTCCCAAATGAAATGCTCAGTTCTTCTCCTTCCACTAAGATCATTCCTCGTCCCTATAATGACTAGATCCCAAATGCCTCGATACCTAACTGCACTTGTCTCGGAGGTTGCCCAGCCTCTGTTAAAACTGTCATCAAGCTCCTGCAGGTCAGTAAGGCTCCAGTACTCATTATTCCAGTGCAATTGCCTTTGTATAACCTTGATGGACTACGGACAAGCTCTGAAAGTATTACAGAAATTATAGATGCTGATAATAATCTGCAATTTTATAAGTAAATTTAGAAAGTGGAATAGAAGTATTATTGTAGCTTGGCAAGAGACGCATATGTAAAATAGCATGCCTAGGAAAAGTCAAGATTAATTTCTCATATTATACCTATAAATTTTTTATTCCTACTCAGCTGCTAGCAGACCTCAGGAAAAAAAAAAGACAATATTAATCCTAATGGTAAACCAGGGAAAAACATAGCAGTAAATTAAGTAATGCTTTGTGTGATTACTTCTCTAAAAGCTATGGGGTGAAGCATCCTTGCAGAACACAGCCAAAACAAATATTACTCTTGTTTTCATAGTTTACATTTAGGTGCATCCTGGTAAGTCACCTTCCCAAACGATGCAGTCAGGTCCTCTGAGCGCCCCCCTGCATAAATCTCATGATATTCTTATAAATCTCGGGGGGCACTTAAAAGCTTTGCTAGCTAACAACATAAAAGAGGCCACCTGCAGCATATATGGACTTGGCAGGGCTTTCAGTAAAAGTTTTATTTGGGGAAAGGGGTTATTTGCAAGGATTCAGCAACAAAACCATCTGCCTGTATCCCCTCCGCAGCCTGGAACTCCATTTTTGTCTAGTGTATCTAGTGAAGGGATACAACAGATAAGCTGTTTTCTCATCTTTAAGCCATGTTTTTTCAGCTGAATCTTTAGATACCGCTCTGCAACCATAGAAACAGTTTGACCAATTGGAATGCACACTGGACTTTTAGCTCTTAAGTAATCATTTTTCCTTATCATGGAAATAAATAACTTGAAACCAGCAGCATGTGAAGTTAGTTCAGATTCAAGTTGTCTTCCACTTGAAACAAACCTTTGATCAAGACTGCACAAATGCAACGTATCCGTGTCTAGTGCCCGGTGTAGAAAGGACGTAGCATTTGACAATCCTTCATGACGCATTCTTCGACCAGACATCTGAATCTACTTGTCTACTGTTTTCCTCCCTCATTCGGGAAGCCGAGATGATCTGTGCAGGGGAAGGCGAAGGAGGTGCTATCATTTCATCAAGGACAGAAGATTATTTTAGCAAAGGCCTTTCATATTGTTAAAAACTAAAAAAAAATAAAATAAGGGAAATTGTCAGAGTCTGGGTTAAATTCAAGACGGAAAGGAGTAATAGCACATCAAAAGCCCTATGTAATTTGTTTAATATCATGTTCTGCATTTTGACTTTAACTACATTTAGATTTTTATCTTTCATTTTCAGAAGTATCTAGCAGCTAAGACAGAGGGAGCAGTTCATATTTCTCAAAGTATTGTTTTAGGTTGCAGCAAACTCAAGGGGATTTGAGTAGCATGGTTCACACTGAGTTCAAGCTTTTGTTCTTGGCTGAGAAATAATTACACTTTTCTGGCAAAATTAAACGTTATATGCTAGAGCACAATGTTGTAGCAAGGGGTGAATTCTGTAGCAAGTTCCACAGCAGCACAACTACAGAAAACACAAAATTTTGAGGATGAAGATCCAACAAGGGTTTCTTATAGTGCTCTGTCGGTAAAACTATGGTCTTTCCTTAGGGTGTCTCCAAAACATCGCAGTTTCACCACTTTCTGAAGGCTAGAGAATTACATATGACATGGAGCCTATACATCATAAACAGGTATTTATGTTATTTGTTGAAAAAACAGAATGCTTTTTGTAGTATCTTCTCAGCTTTTAATCACAGCTATGTGTCCATGATAAAATTCAAAAAATTTTTATTCAAAATGTACAAAAGAGTACATTTCTTTCAAAAGGGTTACGAAACCATGATTAAAAGTCAACCCATTAAGAAAGTCACAAGAAAAATGGCTCCATTTCTCAAATTGCTACATTAATGAGAACTTTGCAATATAAAAAAAAGAGTTTAATATTGAAGTATTGCATGTGCAGAAGTGAGCTGATAGAATTTATCTTTGTTAAGTGATGACAACTGTGAATTCGTTCCCACACAGGAAATCTTTAACTGGTGACAGCTAATTGAGAAAGGCAGAACACAGTATGAAATTTATTCCCACTTTCTTCCTCTGTGGAGGAGCAAAGCCAATAGAGTGGCATTATTTCTTCCTAAAGACATCTTCAGTAGCCTGCTTTGCTTTGATTCATTGCTATTCAGTGCACTTACTTTCTGTTTATTCCAGTTTCACTGTAGCTTTAGGTAGACAGTAAATCAGCCTCATTCATTGTACACAGTTAATTGCGTATCTACAAAACAGGACTAGAAACCTGACAGATGATACTCATCAACAAAGTCACGGGGGGAGTGAGAGGACTAGATTTAGGCAAGGGTCGGAACAGTAGTAACTAGGATGGGACAAACTTTCATTTAACAAAAGTCTTAGTGTTTCTTTTTGAGATTGACCAAAGCAAAAAAAAAAAAAAAAAAAAAAAAAAAAATCTTCATTATTTGGCAAAGCAAGGGATATCTTTGGTGTCTGAACAAAATATTTTGCATTCAGTTTGAGCTGTTCTTAGAAATAAATGTCATCTCATACCACCATGCCAATATATTTTATTACAATATAAAAAATAGGTTTCAGAATACACTTTTCCCATCCCAAATCAAGTAACTTGGGGATAATGTACTGCAAAAATTCACAAAGGTACCAAAATGCTTCTGTATGTTCAGCTTTTTGCCCCTAAATTGTGCACAAAAAACAAACCAAATTTTAATAACTTGTTTTCCCCAGTGGACGTGGCTGATAATAGAAGTAAGCTGAATATATACTGGCTCCAACCAAAGGATAGCCACTGATGCTGACAACGGTGAAGACTGTTTCTCCTTCTCAGTTTTAAATATACCTGTTTTGATTTGTTTTCTGTCATGTTAGTGAATTAAAGTGGTTCATAAAGTGGTCTGCCAATTGCCTGAGCTAGCAAAAAGAGAGGAGGTGGGCTGTAGGGGGCTGCAGCGCTGGGAACAGGGGTAGGAGTAGTAAGGAACAAGCAAGGCTTCCCTCCCCGAGCAGCAAAGAGCCCTTTCTGCACCCACTGTGCTGCAGCCCCTACCACTTCCCCACCTCAGCCCATCAAGAGGGACTCGAACTCTGCTACGCTTGGTGCTCACAAAGGAAATCCATGGTGAGGAGGAATTATGCAACGAAAATAAGATCCATAGTTTAGAGCTTTCGGGGGGCATGGAGACAGCTAAGCTAGACTCCTACCTAACATTCAATTTCCGCTTCACCTTAACAGGGAGGCAAATCCACATTCCCACTTTAAGAGGAAAGACCGAACCATCAAGCCTGTGGCATCCTTTAGGCTACAGTGCTGTACTGCAAACACCGGAGACCGAGACAGAAGGCAATCAATGCATGCAATGTACAACTCCCAACAGACCTGTGCATACAGCAGCTCAACACAGTTCTGGCCATCCACGCTTACAGCGCTCTGCCCCTACTTCATGCCCAACATGTGGCCTGGGAAGAGTCAAAACTGCATGAGTCACAAACCACGCTGTGTTGATTTTCCTGGGAACAAAGCCCCGTGCAGTTAATAACAGCGCGTACTTTAGTTCAGAGAAAATGCTCCGAAGACTCCACCTTTATCTCTTTTTCCCTCTGCCAACACAGGCAATTATAACCAGCTCTGCACTCACAGCGCTGTTGTCCTTTCTGCAGAGCCCTGACTTGTCTTGCATAAGCAGAGCTCCCAGCTGCGACTTCACATTCAGGCTTCCAGTTACAACAACCCCTGGCAGGAGTGAATCTAGCTTTCACCAGCACCATTTGCAGCTCATCAGTAGTGGGATCCCTTATTCCCTGGGTGAACCCAACTCACAGGTGTGGCTGCCGCTGGGAGACTATTTCAAAGGTAGGGATTCCTCCAGCCACACCATCACCTCCCTCAGCTTTCTAAAAAGTAGTGGCCTGAGAGCCTCAGTCCTACAGGACACCATGCATTTTCTATTCCCGTGCAATGAATCCGTATAGGAAATGATTATGGGGTCTATCCTGCCCCCAGTCACTTCTTTCCTGGCAGCACTGCTCCCATCAGGAAGCCAAAACATCTCACCTAAAGACAGAGTTTCAGCAACTGAAGTAACCCACACCCAAAAGGGATTTTGCACAACAGTCATAGAGGAACCACCTTGGCGGATTTATTTTTTAAATTCTCTTTCTGGCAGCAGACCCATCAAACCCCGCTCCACGCCACAGAGCCGCAGGAGCTCCGGCAGTGCGCTCCCTCCAGCATGCTACAGGAGATGTGCTGCTGTTACCTAACGCTGCTGCCGCCTCGTGTAAATCTAAGCCTCTGTTTCGGACCAAGAAAACTAATGTTAAGTTTCTAAGAGAAATTAATCCATGTTTTTTTTTTTTTTTTTTTTTTCCAGCAGAAAAACCTTAGCTCTGAAAACAACACAGCAGTACTTAAACCATGAAAGGTTACAGAATTCATTAGACTTGTAGACTGCTGGAAACAGATTTAATAACAACAGGCACCGACAGAGTGTTTTGATTGCTAATAGCACATCAGTTGGCGTACAACTGCCGCAGTCTCAAGTGCCAAAATCTGTTTGCACCTGAAGCTCACCTGCACTGGTCAGGCCTCCCCTCCTGTCAGTTCAACACTGGCACCACCTGATTAAGAACCAGAAAACTCCTGTTTAGAAAGGGGCTCCAGAACAGAGCCATGAAACGTGAAGCTTCATGCAATCTCAAACATGAAAGCACGATGCTCATATGAAACAAGGCAAGACAGCCACCTTTTTAAACTTCTGCTTTTTGATCCTGTTTTACGACTACTTGAGGTTTGACTCCATTTTTCAATACAGAAATAAGATATTTCATTTTGTAAGTTTAGTACACACCTCGCATATAAACATAATTTTCTTTTCTCCTTGAGTAAAAAGAGGTAGCTTAAAAGACAAGTTCCCTGTGCTGGAAGGCTACAGAAAGATCACTTTTTGTACTGAAGTTCCCCCTGACTAACCTGCACACAAAGCAGAATTAAAACTCTTTTCTGCCTCACAGCAGGATTAGTTTCACATATCCCAAAAGAAGAGCTTTTGAAGATGTATGAAAAGCTACGTCCCTTTTGAAAATCTGTCCTATTCATAAGTTCTGCAGAGCAAAACATGTGCTCAGTCCTCTCATCTTTACCTCAGCAGATGTGCTACTCCTAGAAGGCAAGAGAGCTCGGCAGAAATAAAACAGGTTGTTGATATTGAAAGGGCAGAATACAACCTACATTTGCATGTGAGCTAGTAAAGAGCAAGAGTGCAGCTGCATGAAGTTTTCATAGCAGAAAAGACTGGCTGGAGAAGGCTGGGAATAGACCTAATGATAGAACAAGGCTAGAGGAACAGGACTATGTCCCAGAAAATATGGGTAAGTGAGGTACTAGACTCCTCCTAGAGAGACATTTTTTGGAAAAATTCAAGCCAGGAATTCCAATATACCTGCTGGAACTCCCCTGAAGAAATTCAATTTTATGTCTCACCAGGAATGTAACCCTCATTTCCAAATGAGGCTCAGCCTACCCTGTGTACTCACTCTGTCTCCATGCCCAAGGAGGCCCTTGCTTATTCAGTGACATTTGGAAAACTGGCATAATAATGCCACATATAAAGAAGTTCATTAACCATGTGTCATTTACACTAGAAATGAAACAACTCCCTTACAGGCTCACAAACTTATACTTGCTACACATTTTACATTAATTTGGCAAGAACAAAGCAGTTTGAGTGAGGCAGCTTGTTCCCTACCAAATGTAATGATTCTATATGGCAGCCAAAAACATCTGAGCTAAATTTGGTGCACCACAGGCATGGCAATGAAACGTGAAAAAGTCTCCACATATGAGTACCAGAAAACTGAATTGCAGGTTCCCACAGATTTCCCATAATTACCTCCAAAACAGTTGCTTGAAGAGTACCTTTTCCATAAGCTGACAGCCGAACAGCTACAGGAAATGGATATAGACAGAAAGGGACACAGACAAAACCAAGTTAAAGGTGTAAAGAAAATACCATTATTCTTCCAATTAGAAATTGCATCAAAACCAGAAACTGGTAAGCAGGCAACATAAGTGATGAGTAGAGTCCCTTGAAACTGGAAGAAAGGAAATAAGCAGTTCTAGAAAACATGCAACAGTGAGAATAGCCTTGTCCCAGACATCAACCCTAAAGACAGCTTTATCTTCAAACACGTACTCACTTGAACACAGCTTAAGCACACACCTGCCAAGGTCTTTGCAGCTGGCTGGGGCCGGTAGCCTACACAGGACAAGGTGGTAGCGTTGAGAGCACTTGATCAGGGACAGGCTTTCCCACCAGAGCAAAGAGAAAAGATCCATGCTCCTGGATCTTCTTGTGAGCTTTGGGCAAGTAAAACACTCCATGTCTGAAGAGACAGTGAAAGCTAAACAGTCAGACTATGGACAATTTGGATAGATAAAGGTATAGATTTTACATGATCCCATACCATCAGCAATGCCTTCATAATGCTGGTTTAACATTGCCCAGCAGGTGGGACAGGTGACCAGCAGAAGAATCTGTGTGCTGACAGCAAACTGCATTGCATCTACTTTTCCTGAAGTGAACTGTGCTGTGCCAGAGAAGTTCCCTGCTCCAGAGGAGCCTTCTGGGCCACCGGGAGTTCACCTGCTTCCAGGGAGATGGATTCCTGGTCCACCTCTGTGCTGTGGGACCTGCCTGCTTCCCCAGAATGGACAATATATTCTGAGGACAAGATCCTGGCTCCAGAGAAACTGGGGATAGCTTTGCAATCAGCTCATTCATGGACAGGATTTTGTCCTGAAGTTATGGCTGGAGCATTGAACATGATGAGCACCAAACATCCCAAAGCACGTGCCTGCTGAAGAGTGTAAGCAAAGCAGTAGTATACCATAACGCCTCTAGGGACTTTCTACGTGAAACAGGGTACTGCAATGGTGTAGCCACATCACAAGACAAATTCACAAAGGCAGACAAAAGAAGCCAAAACACATACCAAGTTAGTCAAGGGACATGGTTAAGCTGTTGTCTGCTGCCGATTGTAGTGAGTTTTTAAACAACTCCAATACTTAATTAAAGATTCATTTTTAAGTAAGGAAACCACAGCATCTCCAATAATAACAACAACAGTATCTGTACCAAATGCATTCCACAGCTGTTTTCTGAGTATTACCTTAAATATTACATTAGGATGAACAGTACTCAAACAATAAAGTAATTGTTAGAACATTCTATAAAACAGTCTTTTGTGGAAAACAAAAAAATCTTAATGTGGTACATAACTCAGATGCATTAGTTTCAGCGTGCAGCTCTGTCCCTATTACATTACAGGAAGAATGACAAGGCTATCCCCAATTCACACATCCAAACACTAACAATTTTGAATTTTTATACAACGCACTTAGCTGTCATCTGCCACTAGGGTACAGTGTTATGTACTTCAGAAATGAATTGAGCAAAACCTTGAATACACTGTGGCAAACTGTACTGTAAATACCTTGTTCTATCTCAGAGAGAGAAGTGGAAAGAACCTTGCCGTGAAATAGCAAAGCTGATCATCTTCTCGGTAAGAGTCTGAAATCCAAGACCTGGCAGAAATGTTCTTAAAAAGAAAGTTACATTGCAGGCCTCATACTGACTTCCACTCGCTTAATAAATTCAACTTCATCGGTGATGGGCACTAGGAATGTTAGTGCCGCATAAAATTTTGTTTCTTTTGAATGAAGGCAACCATAATGCATTTTTAAATATCGATTCTGATTATCCCACCCCCCCAGCTTATCTGGAAAACATGAACCAGTTTTCACTACAGTATTAATCATCAGTGCAAAACTTCTTCCTTACCTACACAGACCTGAAGAGTCACAGTATCAAGAAGGTTACAATCCACTGTTACCACCTCACAGTTTGTGCCGTCCTTTACTAACAGCTGGAAAGGATGCTGTTCATCTTCAGCCTGGTAGCACATGGGTAACTTACTGTGAGCGAACACGACCTGATCTAGCCCACATTTGGGTAAGTCAGACAAGGCCTCCACGGGGAAAAAGGGCTACTGTAACAGGAGAGGCAGACATTTACAGAGGACCTACTAGTGGATCCAATTAGTAGATCCAGTTGCGTTTCATAACTACCTATTAATTATAATATGAACCATTTTCTCTCACACAGTAGGTACCATAGACTGCTGCAAGAGACTGATGCTAGAAGATCATCACTCTTTACAAATTCACTGACTGAGAGACAGTACCTGGGGAAGTGCAGATACTTAAACTAAATCAGAATAGAGTGGAAGACGAGCTACACATCAGCCATTACTGTTCCAGCATCAGAAAGAGGCCTTCCTGCTATTCACCTTCTTTTTATTTTAAGTTTGACACAGCTGAATTTCCCAAATGATCTTGTGGTTAGCCTTCTTTACAAAGTATAAATACTATGCCGTTCTTATACAAAATAAATACAGCTGTTTGTATATACACGCACCTTGACAGCAAGTCCTTGAAAGAACGCTGTAACATGAAACTACAGAGCTAATATACAGAGCACTGATTTAGCCGAAGGCCAGGAAGTCTCTGCCAAGAAAGGCAATCTGTTAAGGTAAAGTTCTCACTAGAACTTGCATGTTTTAACTGAACTCGTAACATATGAATGGGATAATCAGAACTGTGTGACATGCTCTCATACAACTTATTAGTTATATTCTGGTTTACAAACTGTATCCTGTAATTGCCGCATTTAACTGAAGCCATCCAATATAGAATGGAATCGCTTGAATACATCTTACTGGTTGAAGGAAGCAGCCTTTTTGGATGGCACATTACCAACTCTTTTCAGACACTGAATATACTCAAGAGTAAAATCAAGACACGAGTGAGATCACACAAGGTTTTGGTCATTGTTTTTATGTTGGCTTTATAGCTTTTTTGGTTTCTTTAGGAAATTCCTGCACAGTGAAAGGAATGAAGAATTCCAGAAGAGAGGTGACCTCCTTCAGTTCCAGACTGTATTCCACTGCTATTTTCTCTGCAGTCCATATTTGCGGATGAAGTTTATGATTATTAAGAAGCGTCAGAGCCTCCACAATGGAAATTTTGCCTTTGGGAACTTTCTTAACATCTAGATCTCCCAAGTGGCCTAGTTTTGTAAGTCTCTTTTCCTCCTGTTTACATGGAAGATGTTCACCACCTCCATCTTTTACCTAATTGTGGGAAGGAAAACAAAAAGAGCTTAACAACAGTTCTGTGTACTATGCATACTGTAGCAGCCAAGCTGGTTTCCTAAATACGGCATTTCCTGTTAGCTTTCCCAATTTTCACAGCATTAAAAAAAAAATAATAATGCTTAGCCAGTCTTGCTTCTTGATACCACAAAAATTGTCAGTTCTTCCACAGCCATTCTACATACAATGTCAACCCCCACCCAAATTCTGAAAAGCTACCATCTGTTGACCTCCAAGTGTTGTACAGGCTCGGCAGCCCTTCATACAAGGCAAATTACAGATTTTGGTAGCCAAACGTAAATGCAGATAACCTAATATTTGGTACTGATTCATGGCAAGGGGAAAAAAAAAAAATCATACTACAAATTGGTATCCTTATTCCGATACGACTGGAAATCTTTTTCATACAGTCTCTCTCTCCTTCTGTTCATTTTCAGATTTTAGTTTTGCTCTGTCTAGAGGACAAGCTTTGCTGGACAAAAATAAACTATTTTGCAGCATCATATGGAGTTTAATTCCCACAACTACTACAGTGCTCAGACACGTGAAGTCTCTTCTCCCAAGACCCTTCATATTTCCAAGTCATTTCCAAAGCAGCTCTGCCTTCCCCATATTGCCTTTTATTAAGATTTAACCAGTGAATGACACTGCAGAAAAGACACAATGAAAACCTTTCTTAAATTTAAGAAAAAGTACTTTTAAAGTTATCACAGTCCACAGCCACTGATTAGCCCACAGACATTCTGTATTAACTCACAAGCTGAGAAAACTGACATGGATGCTACAGCATCTATAACTGCATGTCTGTTTCTAAACTACAGAGAATGTCTGATGATGCTACCAGTTCTCCATTCCTTCCTTTGTGCTAAAACTGTGCTCAGATAGTGAACAATTTTTCAAGTCTTAATAAAATGATCTGTCTCTGGGTATGTCACCTCAGGACTTTGAGTTGGTGCTTTTCCACTTACCACAGACAGACATACCAAATATACATATAGGTATGTATACATGCACAATGCACAAAGTATTCAGAATAACATCAGGAAAGGAAGGAAGCTTTTGCATGAAGTTTTGCCCACAAGCCTCCATGCTAACACATTAATTTTCCTAACAACTGCAAGTAGACACACAAAAGCAAGTCTTATGTGGCAGCAACCTCAGAGTAGGCATGGAATCAAGCACTAAGATTTGTTCCACTTTTGGCTTTTTCTCAAATCTTTCTTGACAGGCTTACAAATGAATATTGAAAGATACTGAAATTAGACCTTCAGCACTTCAAGATTAGAGTCCTAACCTCTATTATGAAAATTAAGTATAGAGATTAGTTGGAAACTTCAGGGAGAGACTGCAGAAATCTGTTTGTATTTTTAAATACTTTTAGTCTTGAATACAAGGTACTATGAGAGTGGCAAATTAGAGAGACTTAGGAATTTTATTGCTGGATGATTATAAAACTTTGATTACTGAATAAAGCAGCTAGAATAAAGCAATCCAATAATGCAACAGGTAAAGCACACAAGCCATAACGTAACATGGTAGAAAAGAGGAGACTGAACCCCAGCCTGCATTTTACTGGAAGGGGTATGCTTTGCCTTCCAGGTCAAAAACTGCAGCTGTTGGCAATGAGGAAACTGATCACCAAACAATCCAGAAGGTTATGCAGAAAAAAACCTAAGGCACTTCCTCAGCCACATAAGGAAAAGTCTCTGCACAGTATGACATTAACATCAGTAGTTAAAGACTCCACTAAAACGTTAATGTCTTTGTCCTCTACCACATCCATGCTCCCAGAGTAGTCTCAATCTCTTTTCTTCTAACAACTCCAAGAGAGATCTCTGACAAAATCCTGCATCCGTGCAAAAGGCTGGCCAACTGTCCTTCTGCCTTAGAGGAAGCAGAAGTGGGAATTTAGGTGAAAAACAAAGTAAGATCAATGTGATGTTAAAAAGGAAGACTGCACAAGCATTTGAAAGGTTGTATAATCACAACCTGTCACATGTTTAAGACCCAGGGTCAAACACAGTCAGTGCTACTGATATATGAGAGAGTAATGAAAACATCGCTTTTACCTGTAAAAAAAGGTAGCTTTTAGGCACTAACAGAGCATTTTTCTTTATACAGAATTTGTGCTCAGTTTGAAAACTACAAAGCTGATGCTAGTATGCCTCCTACAGAGAGCCAGCCATACTCACCCGCACAGGTGGATCTCTGGACTCGACATAAACATCTTTTAACAAGGTAAGGAGCCTGTCGTCCTTTCTGTAAATTTCCTCTTGTATCTCCAGGTGGTCTAATGGCAGTGGGGAGAAGAAAGGAAGGCAAAAAAAAAAAAAATAGAGAAAAGAGAGAAAAGACAGATCTGAGTCAAATAATTGTTTCCTTTTTATTAGTTCTGCCAGCTTTACTCGCTTCCCCGGAGGAACGGCACAACTCCCAAGACGCACGGTGCTTCTCGGGAAGGTTTCATCTTTCCATCGACTCTAGCGTTAAGCGCACGGCGGCGCCCCGGCACCCGTCAAGCCCAAGCGGTGCGGTGGAAAGCACCCGCTTGCGGTACGCTCGCTCCCTGCCCCGCAGCGGCCCGCGGCGCAGACCGGCCGCCGCTGTGCGTGTCACCGGCCCCGCGCCGCCACGAGGGACGCCACGGCCTCGCCGCCCCGCGCCCCCAGTACCGCGCCCCCAGCACCGCGCCCACGCAGCCCGCTCCCAGCACGCGCTTTCTCCCTCCCGTGGCTCGGGCCCACGGACGCCGCCCCCCGCCAGCAGCCCCTCCGGCGTCACCCCGCGGCCTGGCGAGGCCGGCACCCACCCGCCAGCTCGTCCAGCCGAGAGGTGGAGTGCCGCGGCGCGGGCGTGGGCTTCTCCTTGCTGATCTCGCGGCGGGCCCGGCTCTCCACGTTGAAAGTCCGGAACACGCGGGTCAGCCGCCCGCCCATCGCCGCCGCCACCACCTCCACCACCACCACCACCCGCGCCGCGCCTGCGCGGACCGGAGGCGCATGCGCACAGGCCTGGCCGCGGAGAGAGGGTCTGAGGGGCTGCGCGGTAGCGGGCGGCGGTGAGTGCCGCGGGAAAAAAAAAAAAACACAACCAACCAAAAACCCCAAACCAAACAAACAAACGAAACCCATAGACGAGACGATTCCCTTTTTTATTTCACAGCGCCCCGGCGGTGTTTTCTCCTCGCCCTCGGCGCTGCCTCGGGCGCCGGCGCGCCGCGGGCCAAGTTTTTACTTCGATGACGGTAACATGGAAGTGTTAGGGATGTTGTGCCTCTTAAATCTGGTTAACGTGTATAGCATTTCCTTACAGGCATCTCGCTGGTTTATTCGGTGACAGAAAATTAATTTTATAAGCAGATACTGTCGCCGAAATCAGGAATAAACTTAACGCCAATGTAGTGTTAAGAAGCAGGCATTCTTTATTTGCGGCGCTGGATGCACGGGGGCTCGCTCCGCCTATCGTGCCATACCGTTCAGTGTAGCAAGTACAGTAATTATATATATTCATTTTCTAAATTTCTTCTCATTAGTTAGTAGTCCCTCGTAGGTGCATATTCCCCTCGCTTCGATTTAAAGTCACATTTTGTGATTTTAATTTACTGCGCATACTCAAGGAGGGGGGGAGGGGTGTAGTCCTTTTGGTCTTGAATTGAGTCGGTGGTCGCAATCTCCCCCTGCCGGAATTACCTTTCCCCTAGTTACTGTGTCTTCTACTGACTTCGCGCTTGAAGTATCCTTCTATAGATAGGATGTTCTCCAAACGGTTCAACCAACCATTAAATCATCCCACTGTCCTTGAGAGTCTCTGAGACAGTTAACTGCTAGCCCAGAATATGAGCGTGGGTTAATAGTGGTGCAAGCTGCAAATTTAACCCCTTAGTTATTTTAGTTCCTGGTAAATACACACTTTGTTCCACTACACAACAAGCTAAAACTAATCATTTTGGTTACAATACCATCTGGAAGACATAGTCCACATGGAAACCTGGACAGTTCCCCAGTACTGTTCAGAGTTTGTGGGCTACATAATGTTACCAGGGTGTGGTCCCTCTCTTTCAGCCCAGCCGAATAACCTTCCTTCCGACTTGTGCAAAAATTGCTAAACTGTGAGAAAGAGTTGTGAGAAAGTACTTAGTCTTGAGCCATGCAAGATAAGAAAGGTAAAATTGTAGACAGAGGTAAAATGGAGAGATGGAATCAGCAGTTTAAAGATTCAAGAAGAAAAACATGCATGAAAAGATATAAAATCCTATGGGAGAAAGGAAGGCAGAAAGAGCGATGCTAAGGATTATTAGCCTGTTGCAAGAAGCAATAGAGCCTGATGCTCCTCCACATGATTACAGGGTCAACCAAGACTCATGGGGTGTCTTACCAAAAGAGATTATTAGTGGCTCATTAATTCCAGCTGCTGTGTGGATTAACCAAAAAGTAATTTCTTCATGTTTTAAGTTCTGTATATGCTGTTTGTAGACTCTTTCAGTGCATGGTAATAGTTGCCTGAATGAAGTGACTTGGAGAGGGAGTGTTAATGAAGGACAGAGACAAGACCCAACTTCTTGCTGTGTTCTTTTTTAGGAGAAAACCACATATTTTCTGCCCTTGCATCCATCTAGTCGTGCTTATTACTGTGGGCATGCAAAACTTGGTGTTTCAGAACTTGGTCTTCTACTAGTAGCATTATTTAGTAATAACAATGATGATGTGATAGTTATTAAGGCTACAGTGTGCTTGAATACTGCATAATGAATGACAGTGTTTTCCTTAGAGGGAAGCCAAAAGACAAGCTGGTGGATGAGGAAAGCCAAATAGATTTACAAAGGCAATGGAGACAAGGTAGCATAAACATGGTCCGTGCTGGATCTCTGCTCTCTTGGGGAATCCTGAAGGTGCAGTTTCTCCACTTCTTCATTTTAAAGACTCTCACTGTCTGTAGGAGAAGGATAGAAACATGTCTTTAATTTATGTTCTCTGGTAAAAAACTTACTGACCCCATCCTATTTTAGGCACTGCATATGTAGTGATGCTGAGAAGATAAGTGATATTAGTGATAATAGGAACATGGATGCTGTTAAAAGCTGCTGGACTCAGACTGGTGGCAACTTTAATTAAATATCAGTAGTCAATTACTTGCTGACTAAACCTATGTTCTTGAGTACAGGATCTGATATTTTTGTAAGTGGTTAGCCTATCTGGTGCAGCTGTAATGGTAAAATTCACATGGATGCCTTTGGTAGTTCTAGACCTTTGGTGTGTACTTTAGTATTTCTCTGAGACATATTAATCTGTCTGTGGATGCAAGCCGTTGTGCCAAATTTGGAAATAAAGATTCTCCCTTCAAAAGCTAAGAGCTGCCAGCTTCTGGGATCGAACTCAGCACAGGGCTTCTGTCTCTGTAAAGCCTGAATGTGACTAACACTGCTGTAACATTTACTGACAGCAAAATAAATTCACCAGAAGGCAGGCAGTTAAAAAATAAAGAGTGATGTCATGCTCTGCCTGTCACTTCCTGTCACTGAGGATGACACAACGCTGTTCTTTTTATGTATAAAGAAGCATCAGAAGTACAAGATTTTTATTCTGAAGAATCTTTCTTAGACTGTAGCAAGCAGAACTGAGATTAAAAACCTTTTTTTTTTTGATAATTTGGTATTTTACCAATGTGACCATGTTGATATTAAATATCAGTCATCAAGAGCTTAGATTTTTTTTCCATATAAAGTATCTGCAAGTGTGATTATTAAAAAAATGAACGTGTAGTTCCTCAAAGCATAAAAACTGTGTGTATTCAGCTTATACAGTGTTACAAATGGGATGCATTTTTCTTGAACCAGGAGCCTGAATTTTTCCAGGGAATTTAAAAATAACAAAAGAAAGAAATCAGTTCTCAAGTAGCTCTTTAACAAAACAGCCTGTGAGAAGAACATAGACTATCCAACTGATAGTTGGTTCATGTATAGCAGCAGCCTGTTGTCAACAGTGGGCAGCATCAAACACACCAGAGAAAAATACTGTAATAGCACAATATACGTGTACCATAGGCTGCCACACTAGATCTCCTTTTAATCCTTTCACACCTCTAAGCGAGAAATTTCTAAAACTACTGTGCACCTGGAAAATAAAAAGTACATTTGTGACCATTCTTTGAATCTTTTGTTTCAGTTTTTCATCCCAGTTTTGATTTTATGTTGTGTGTTCTTCATTTTTCATTCTCAGCTAGTTCTGTAGCTGAATGGAAAATCAAAAATTAATTTTGGTAGTTAACTATCATCAAAAGTCTGATTGATCTATTGAAAATTCCCTTTAGAGAAGGGAGAACAGGAATGTCTGGCATTAACTTGTTTTGCTGTGAGGTACTACTAAGGTTTCTCTGCTGTCTTTACTATTCAGAAAAACAGGAATTGGAGTGTTAGTCCAGATGGGCAGTAATCTCAGTGAAATAAGAGTCTTTTTTCAGTAATGGGTGCCCAACTTGAGAATTTTTGAGAGGAGGCAGGTGAGGTTTGCTATGTGATTTATGGTCTGGGAATGACCCAGAGGTCAACAGCAGAGGAAAATTAGAAGTGCCCTTATACAGCGGCAGCATAGGTTTATGTTTGATTCTGTCCACATTTTCTACCACAGACGCTGTTTTCCTCTTCTAGTATTTTTGTTGCTCTTTGTTCATAATTTATGGCAGTCTAAAGGGATACTCTAGAAAATTCATGTACAATTAGGATACAGGGAATTGAGACCTCTGTCCTGAGTACTGGTTTCCCAGTAAATACAATGAGAGCATTGATCCATTTGTTCCTTATCTCATCAGTGTTAGGCAGAACCAGAGAACATAGCATTAGCAAGAATTCATTATGAGCCAAGCAAAAATGACTGTCCTGCAACTTTGTAAAGGCGAACTCAAGAAAGATGGACATTTAGATCACTGTTGCCTTTCAGTGATTTCTGGTTGGTCTGTTACTTAATTCAGTTTGTTTCTGTGTTATTGGCTTCAATTGATCTGTCTTTTACTGGCTCCTGAAGTATCTACAAATACATGGAAGGCTTTTGCTTAACTCCAGGCTGTGATCAGTGTTACTGAACAGTTGCATCTTTTCAAGGCTAGGTGGCTGCAGTGCTTTATTTAAAGGAGTTTTTGTCAAGTCCTTACATGGATGAAGTTTATGGAGAATGCAGCAAGCTCATGTTTACAGGCTCACACACCAGCCCAGACAGGTCACTAGCTCCTTGTCAGATAACATTCATTTCGAAGACATTACATTTAAATTCTCCTGATTGACTGTGGCTCGGTATACCTGATGTCATCTTCCATAATTTTCCTATCTGATTGTTATATCTCAATTAGCAGGTTACTTTGACTTGGAAATGCACAGTAGGAGACAGCATATTTGAGAATGAGGCAGTCTGGTACTGGAATTAATTAATTATAGCAATTACATGTGCATTTTCACTTCATTTTTACTCATAGAGTTCAGTTCCTCATACTCTTTTCTCAGTGGCAATACTAGTTGAGAGAACTGACACCCTTGTTCTTTCCTGTAACCCTGGCTTCAGTTCATCCCTCTTGCCAGAGCATGGGCGTAGCAACTCTTCAGAGCAAACATCATCAGACAGCTAGTCTGATTTAATAAAGAAAAGAAGTCCCGTAACTTTTCTAAGCCGGATCAGTTACTGATGATTTGACTGTCCCACAAAAAGCTACCAGAAACACAGGAGGAGAAACAAAAGGCAGGTGATAGGAGGAGTATGAATACTTTGAACTGGTATTGCTGCCAGGTTGGTTGGTTGGTTGGTTAATTTATGAGAGGTTGCACTTTGCATCCACATCGTTTCACTCCAGCAGTCACAGCAACAACTGTACCAGCTCCAATGAGGAGGAGGTGAACCAGCAATGAGAAGAAACTGGGTGGGTTGGAGAGGTGGCTCATCTTGGGCTGGCTTTGCTGATGCACCAGAATCACCCAAGACAAACACCATCCCTTTGGGCCTGAAGAAAATGTGAGTGAACGTTTATCCACTTGAAAGGTAAGAATTATGTTAGCTATATTAGAGAGTCTGTATTATGATGATAAATTGTCACAGAGACCATTGTACAAATACAAGTTGCATATTGGTAAATGCAGTGACCACAACCATTTTACTGGATTAACTACATATAAATTGATGTAACTTTAGACCTTTGTACCTGTTCATTGGGTTCCTTGTTATTCAACTTGCTGAGCAAGCCCAGATAATTTCCTGTTGTCCAGTAAGGTTTTCCATACCCAGCGGAGACCTCCCATGAAGAATTGCCCTCAAAGAGAACAGTCATTTTCTTTAGATGCTTTGATATCATAAAACTTACTCTGCTTAGGTTTTTTTTTTGCTCGAGGCATCCCATCCACATGGTGATTTGATTTGGCTTTATAGTATATCAAATAATATTGTCTTCTGTTTACATTTATGTCTGTTGTAAATCAGTACCTACAAAACAATTTCAGTGAATACCGATTCTGGTTTTATAAGTGTTGATTTAATTTAAAGGATTAACTTACTCTCACACATAACAAATAAAGATGTCCAAAGACCAAAGCATTTCTTTGTAAACAGCAGGTTTANTTCTTTTTTTTTTTTTTTTTTAGTACAACTTCGCCCAGTTCCATGGAGTTTACCTGCACTTTACTGTCATCTGGGGAGGTGATCAAAGTGTGCACTGATGGGACTGACGTAAATTACATGACTGAACGACCAGTAAGCCTGACTTAAGGGACCGAGATGACTGAAGTACATTGGGTGACCCACCTATCCAAGGTGACTAAGACCTCTTCTTTCCAGTGTAGCAAAAAAGGGATGCACATGGAAATCTCTGCTTTCTACAGCATTTTTTATTTGATGATCTGAAATTTTACTTGCATTCTGCTTGGCAAATGAAAGCGCACATTCTGACAGCTGAAAACCATGAAAACCAGGACTTCTGAATTGCAGCACCACCTAAGTGTAGCTTAGAAATATATATTCTTAGTCTGATTTGTATGAAGCATACTGATAAAACTTCTTAAATTATCTCTCTAATATTTTTTATCACAAAAAAAAAGAGTGATCCTGAGGTCTGATGTGGGCACAGTGTGTATTCAAGGCACAAGGAGGGAAAGAGGAAGTTTTCTTTTTTAACCTATGATTATTCCAGAAAACTGGACAAACTATAGACCAAAGCAGGCTGTGAAGTAACTTAGTTGTTCAACTCAGGTCTGATCAGATCTGGGCTGATTTTGCCCTAAGAAGGACTATGCTTCCTGACCTATTAAAAGGTTTCTCTAAAGAAGCTGCTTTGATGTGACAAGAGTTCTGTTTCAGTGTGTTTGGGAACACATTTTATTTAGCTTTATCAGTTATATTGAAATTTTCCAATTTAAATCATGTCATGCTGAAATCTCTTTCATGTCTGACTGAACACTTCCCTGAAAACAGGGAAGAAGGAATCCAATCAATTCTTCTGTACTGGGAGCCTCAATTTAAGATAGTGACCCACTTCCACCTGCATACTGAAGAATAGTATTTCCTATTTTAATTATTCCAACACTGCCATCCATGCTGCTAAAAGCAACATAGAAAAATTGAATCCTTCTACTTATTGCTCCTAACAGGGATTTCTCAAACAGGTCTTTGAAGACAATTCTCCGTATGATGTGTAATCTAGTCTTCAGTAAAGCTCTAATTTAATCTCCAAACTCGGAAACATTGGTGGCAAATAGGAAATTAGCTTAATGCATCTGTATGTGAACAAGAGTGAACATAATAATCCCACTTCACCTCTTTGAGGAAGTTTCATTCTTACACAACAAATGTAAGACCCATTGGTTTTGTGACATAAGGCTGCATGTGCTATCATCTTTTTCTTTCCGAATTCCCCGCCCCTCCCTGAACCCAAATAGTCTACCGATTATTAACTTCAAATCAGACCATAGATAAAAGTTTGTGGGCACCCTGTTCTTCCACTGATTTTTTTTACACTGCATCAACATGTTTCTTTACATTGTGTTTGCTGTATTTCGTCTGTATCAATCAATATATTTTTCTGACTAAGTTTATGTTATAAAGATCTACTGCAAAAGTAACAAGTGAAAACCAAGGATATGCAACTGTCTTAAACTATAAGCACATTAAAAGAAAAAAAAGTCACCACAAACCCTGTTGAGACAAATACCTTTTAGTTTTTGCTAAAATATTACTGTTTAAAAATCACTAACTTAATTATTTTCTGTGAAAGTTACTTACATGTTCTTTTTGTGGAAAGCCAGCAACTGTTTTAGTATCTGGCATATCACTGAAGGCTTAGTAACAACATGGTCTACGCAGAGAAGGGGCTATTTCCAGCTCTGTCACTGACCTTCTCTCAGACCATAGAAATTGCAAACAGGCCAGGAAGTTCATAGTGTTTTCTTTTTTTCCAAGAATGTCATGATCTAACCCTAAAAAATGGAAGAATGTGTTATCAGTAATATCTGTAAATAATAGGGAATTATCTGGGCTTGCTCAGCAAGTTGAATAACAAGAACCCCAATGAACAGGTACAACGGTCTAAAGTTACATCAATTTATATGTAGTTAATCCAGCAAAATGGTTATGCTCACTGCATTTATCAATATACAACTTTCTTAAGGTTTCTTAAAGTTCCTACCAAGGTTTTCTTAAAATCTGGACACATCTGAAAAAAATAAAATCATGTTCACTGGTGGCTATTTTGACTTACTATAATAAAGTTTCAGTTAGAAGTTAAACTAATCTATTGTTAATAATAATTACCAATTTTGAGTCCTCTCCTTTCCACAAAGCAAACGCATCTACATTAATGGTAGAAGAGGCTTCTATTAGGGGAAGCTACCAGACTGCAGAGCAAAGAAAATGTGACCACTGGGTTACAACCTACAACCTTTAAGTAAAAGNTTTAGTACAACTTCGCCCAGTTCCATGGAGTTTACCTGCACTTTACTGTCATCTGGGGAGGTGATCAAAGTGTGCACTGATGGGACTGACGTAAATTACATGACTGAACGACCAGTAAGCCTGACTTAAGGGACCGAGATGACTGAAGTACATTGGGTGACCCACCTATCCAAGGTGACTAAGACCTCTTCTTTCCAGTGTAGCAAAAAAGGGATGCACATGGAAATCTCTGCTTTCTACAGCATTTTTTATTTGATGATCTGAAATTTTACTTGCATTCTGCTTGGCAAATGAAAGCGCACATTCTGACAGCTGAAAACCATGAAAACCAGGACTTCTGAATTGCAGCACCACCTAAGTGTAGCTTAGAAATATATATTCTTAGTCTGATTTGTATGAAGCATACTGATAAAACTTCTTAAATTATCTCTCTAATATTTTTTATCACAAAAAAAAAGAGTGATCCTGAGGTCTGATGTGGGCACAGTGTGTATTCAAGGCACAAGGAGGGAAAGAGGAAGTTTTCTTTTTTAACCTATGATTATTCCAGAAAACTGGACAAACTATAGACCAAAGCAGGCTGTGAAGTAACTTAGTTGTTCAACTCAGGTCTGATCAGATCTGGGCTGATTTTGCCCTAAGAAGGACTATGCTTCCTGACCTATTAAAAGGTTTCTCTAAAGAAGCTGCTTTGATGTGACAAGAGTTCTGTTTCAGTGTGTTTGGGAACACATTTTATTTAGCTTTATCAGTTATATTGAAATTTTCCAATTTAAATCATGTCATGCTGAAATCTCTTTCATGTCTGACTGAACACTTCCCTGAAAACAGGGAAGAAGGAATCCAATCAATTCTTCTGTACTGGGAGCCTCAATTTAAGATAGTGACCCACTTCCACCTGCATACTGAAGAATAGTATTTCCTATTTTAATTATTCCAACACTGCCATCCATGCTGCTAAAAGCAACATAGAAAAATTGAATCCTTCTACTTATTGCTCCTAACAGGGATTTCTCAAACAGGTCTTTGAAGACAATTCTCCGTATGATGTGTAATCTAGTCTTCAGTAAAGCTCTAATTTAATCTCCAAACTCGGAAACATTGGTGGCAAATAGGAAATTAGCTTAATGCATCTGTATGTGAACAAGAGTGAACATAATAATCCCACTTCACCTCTTTGAGGAAGTTTCATTCTTACACAACAAATGTAAGACCCATTGGTTTTGTGACATAAGGCTGCATGTGCTATCATCTTTTTCTTTCCGAATTCCCCGCCCCTCCCTGAACCCAAATAGTCTACCGATTATTAACTTCAAATCAGACCATAGATAAAAGTTTGTGGGCACCCTGTTCTTCCACTGATTTTTTTTACACTGCATCAACATGTTTCTTTACATTGTGTTTGCTGTATTTCGTCTGTATCAATCAATATATTTTTCTGACTAAGTTTATGTTATA
>VYZW01058340.1:9251-130869 GCA_013401315.1 Balaeniceps rex | reverse complement strand
TGGGAAGTAGTGAATGAATTCCTTGTTTTGCTTTGCTTCCATGTGTGGCTTTTGCTTTACCTATTCAACTGTCTTTATTTCAACCCACAAGTTTTCTCACTTTTACTCTTCTGATTCTCTCCCCCATCCCACCAGGGGCCAGTGAGTGAGTGGCTGGGTGGTGCTTATTTGCTAGCTGGGCTTAAACCATGACGCAAAGCAAATTGTTTTGTCCACTTTTCTTCAGCAGACCTTCAGTAGTTTCACAGGTTATCACCACATTTGGAGATCAGGAGTAGAAAGACTAAAAGTCTTTAAGTCTTAAATACAGTTTCTTCTTGGGTGACTTAGACACTTAAACACAGATTTGTAGATGTTGCAAGGCTCCAGATCCAGCCCTGCAAGAAGACTTCCATGCCTAACTTTTACTGATATTCACAGGAGTTAGACAAGGGCCTGACTAACTTGGGTGATAAGTGGCGAGAACATAATTCCTACTGAGTTGCAGTGAAGTTCAAGCTCCTAAATAATTTAATGCAATATTCACACCATCTCCTACAAGTTTACCTTCAGTGGAGCAACAGCTGTATGAAGGCATGGTACTGTACGCAGGAATGCTAAAAGACTGAGACCTTCTGCCAATCAGCGCTGATAGCTGCTGCCTCTCCCTGAAGTCAACAAGGAGCCCTAGCAGCTAGGCATGAACAGATAGTGTTCTGAATAGAGCACTTAGGTTCTTTGGACATCTTTTACTATATATCAACAGGCAGATCTCAAAATAAATAAAGACAGTCTTACTGGGAAATGATCAGCTTTAGCAAACTGGTTTGAGTGTGTGCATTCTGGCAGGCTGGTGAACCTTGTTTGCCTCCTCTATTTTTAAGGACTTCCCACTGCCTATCCCCTTTTTGCCAGGAGTTAAAATGTTGAGTAGGAACACCTTGTTCTGGGTGTTGCTTTCCAAAATACTTATTGGAGAACACACAACAAAAATATTTTACCACAGGTGAAAACAAATATCCCTGAATAGCCATTACGAACAATTACTTAGCTTTTTGAAACATTTTGGTTGTGTGTTTGTTTGTTTTCTCTCTTTTTTTAGACACTCAGTAATAATTTGTTAAACGCAATCAAATTATTTTAGAAAACATAATAAACATTAAGTATGCGCCAAAGCCATCTGGAAATGCTACGCACTGCACACAGAAACAGTGGGATTCATCGAAGCATATTCAGCATCGGAGGTTGTTCTCTTTCTAAGTTTTACATTGGCAACCCAAACACACAACCCAGGTCAGGAACGTGCTTAAACAAAAGAGATGGACCAGCAATAGACTTTTAGAGCCAGGGCATTTTGGAAGTCCCATGAAACATTGCTATCATCTTTGGCACTTAAATCCCAGTGAATACCTGGTCCATTTTCAGATCTCTCTCTCTCAGCTATTTTGGGAGATCTAACAGAGGTGCCCAGGTCAGGGCTGATGACAGAGGAATCATGAGCTGTTCACACTCCTAGCTCAGGCCAGGGCTGATTACAATGTCAGACAATCTAAAGTACAGGAAGAATTTTCTTTGTGTTTTATATGTAAAGAATACCGTTGCCATGCAGGGTTACTAGCACCAAATGAAAGCAGGAGATCAACACAGAAAAAGGAAATTCCTGGGGAGGAACATGGCTCAGGCTCTTAAAAGATGCAAGTACTGCCAGTACTGCTTGGACCAAGCACTCTTGGTCCTGATTGCTAATTTTTGGTGCTGGAAAAAAACATGCATATTATCCCATTCCGAAAATTATTTTGTTTTCATGCATATGTCGTACATGTGTGGGTAATACAAGTTTGCTCAGAAGCGCTTTGGCCCTGACACAGAGCGGGAGGAGGAAGAAGGTAGACCAGAGTTTTGCTGCTTCAACGAATGTTTCTTTCCTCTTCATATCCCAGCAGAGTCTTTCCCCACTGAAGAATGGAGAGTACCAAAGTACTTGTTTTCAAATGTTATATGACAGATGGATGTCTATGCTTGAAAATGGTTGTATTGATGATGCAATAAGCCTCCCTCAAAACTCTGGGACTCAACGCCTGAGGTGTTTTACATGAAAGCAATGAAGAAGCAATTCCTGCTCCAAAGAACTTGTAGTTGAAGAAAAAATAAATTTAAAAGACTGAATTTGGACAAAAAAGGATCCCTGTAAGAGACACAAACAAGAATATAATTTTAAAAAAAGAGTTTGCATAGATTCACATGTAGTTTGTTGAGGAAAACCTCATTATTTTTAGGGGAGGCTTCACCTCAAGTAGCTCTAGGTGAGATCTGAGGCATTTCAAATTTGTAATGGATGCTGAGGAAGGGAGGCAGTCCTGTCCAGTACCTAACACAGGTGCAGTAGCAGCAAGCTGTCTGACAGCGTCTGTCCACCTGCCTGCCTGCCTGTCTGTCTGCTACAGCAGGAATTTTAATCTTAGTCTTATAGTGTCACCTCACCTTGGGTTTTCTTTCATGCTTATTGTGACCTGTTTGTGTTTGAGTAATGTAGATTGCAAGACTTTTGTTGACACATCCTGAGGGTTGGAAAGTTCCACACTTCTGCTGTAAGAGCATGACTTCACGGCTGTTAAAATATGTTTCCCACATTTTTTATTTCATAGTTTCTGCAAATTAAAATAACTCCACAAATATTTGCTTGTTACATAACTAATTGCTGGTTTCCTTGGGATTGCCCATCTGTTAACCCCTGGATAATTCAACTGCTGTGTCCAAACAATTCTTTATGATGGTCCAAACACTGTGGCATATTTTGTGCTACAGAAACATGTTGCAGCAAAAAAAATTGACTACAGTCGACTACAGTTCAGCCCACAGACCCTCACAGGTACTAACAGTTTGTTGACATGTCATAACATTGTAATGTAAGAAAAAAAATCTTTTGACTTCTTAAGTGGTAAATATTACAATAGATTGGATAGGGAAAATGTCACTTGCAGGACTCTGATAAAATATGAGCAGGGTTATTCGGTTATTCCATGACAGATCATCTGCACGTATATGGCAAAAATACTGCATATCTAACAAGCATTCATGAGTGTAACCCTTTTATCAAGCTTAACTGTATTTTACCGCCACCAAAGCTGGGGTGCAGGAAGAAAGTATCAGCAGTCACAGCTTTTTCTGCAGTTTTTTGTGCATGTCAACACAGCGAAAGACATGCTTGAGTTGGCAGTGACAGCACAATTCAACAGATAGCATGAGACATGCCGTTCACTTTGCTGACATGCACTCGGCATACGTCGGAGCACCACTCAGTAGAAGCAATTTCTGTCCTTAAGCATTCCCAGGGAATGGATGTGTTCCTCGCCCTGCACCTGTGCTGCTTTCCAGGCTCCATCTCATGATTAACACAATGTAAGCAGCAGTTGCAGCTCCTGTCTTTGCCTGTGCTGGAACTATAGTGTGAGATGAAAAACATTTTCAATTCATATGAGTAATGAGCATTACAAATCAGACTCAGATCAATTATTAAATGAAGATGATTATGAAATATTAACAGGAAGCTATTATACATAATGTATTTGTCACAGATTAAAAATCAGCATTCCTGTAATATGCTTCTCTGCCTGATAATGTATTTGGATATTTAACATATTTAACATATTTAAAAGGAGTGCAAAAAGTAAAGATAAGTTGGGAGGGAGGTGCATCTATTAAAACAAGAACTGGACTTGTTAATGACTTCTGCAAAATGGAGTTTTCTTCTGTCTTGTATACAGCTTATCTCTGGTCTATGGTGAGGACACGCAGGACACATCATCTCATGCCTGGGTACTCCTGTCATTATTACTGTCTTGGAAGACACTACTTTATTGTACACATTCGGAGATGTCGTGGTTTAACCCCAGCCGGCAAATAAGCACCACCCAGCTGCTCGCTCACTCCACCCCCAGTGGGATGGGGGAGAGAATCAGAAGAGTAAAAGTGAGAAAACTCGTGGGTTGAAATAAAGACAGTTGAATAGGTAAAGCAAAAGCCATACATGCAAGCAAAGCAAAACAAGGAATTCATTCACCGCTTCCCATCAGCAGGCAGGTGATCAGCCATCTCCAGGAAAGCAGGGCTCCATCATGTGTAACAGTTACTTGGGAAGACAAACACCAGCACTCCAAATGTTCCCCCCTTCCTTCTTCTTCCCCCAGCTTTATATGCTGAGCATGATGTCATATGGTATGGAATATCCCTTTGGTCAGTTGGGGTCAGCTGTCCCAGCTGTGTCCCTTCCCAGCTTCTTGAGCACCCCCAGCCTACTCACTGGTGGGGTGGTGTGAGAAGCAGAAAAGCCTTGACTGTGTGTAAGAACTGCTCAGCAATAACAAAAAATCCCTGTATTATCAACGCTGTTTCTAGCACAAATCCAAAACATAGCCCCATACTAACTACTATGAAGAAAATTAACTCTACCCCAGCCAAAACCAGCACAGGGGAGAAGAAGAATTTTGATTTAACATGTAACCCTGTCACTCGTGTGAAGTCCTGGTGACTACAGAATGTTATTGTACTAACAAAATGAAGTTTCTGGTCGGCTGGGGGTTTGTCATGACAGAAAGTACAAGCAGTAGAGTCACTTGTTCCCTGAGCTGCTTCTAAAGCCCTGCTGTGCTGAGGTATTTTGCATTGCATCTGATGAGTCAGTGGTGCAGCTTTCTCTCTGTGCTTGATGTGCTGAGGACTGCTTTTGTACTGCTACAAAACCTTATTAAATTCACCTCAGGTTAGAGATGGTTGAAAAAAAGAGGAATCATTGATAAAGCAGTTCTCACATCAGAAAATACTGGTTCCGTGGAAATGAGACATTTGGGAGAGATTGGGGAGATTTGAGACAATGGGGAGATTTGTTGGTCCTTTTGAATTTTACAGCGGGAATCAGGTGGGTAAAGCTGGCCAAAGGGCAGGATGCCTGGTTCTCCTTGGGCCCCCTGTGCCTCCTGACTCCCAGGTGGTGAGGCAACCTCTGTCTTACCTGACATTGGCACCCCACTTTCCTCCTGGGCTGGAGGTGTTCTGTTCGCAAAGCTGGGCTGCAGTTTTCCCAGCATGCCAGCACCGAGGAGGACACACCAGCTTCTGCGTTCTGCTGGCTGAGCCCAGGAGGTGTCACCAGGGAGAAGAGGCAGATGGAGAAGAGGCAGTGGGGGATGAGGTCCCAAGACACTGCAGCCTGTCCAGGAGGAAGGGGTGGGAGGCCAGCGGCTCGCTCATGTGCTATGACAGGGGCAGAAAGGGAGCAGAAACCTGAGCTGCAGCAAGAGGCCACTGGACCTTTGAACGAAGCAGTGGGGTGCCGGGGTGGGCAGGAAGCCCTTTGGATGGATGGAGGGGAAGATTATATTTAGCTTCAAGAAAACCAAAGCATCCAGCAACCTGTCCTCTAAGGTAATTTCCATATTTCCAAAACAAATTCTGTTGGGAAGTCAGTGCATTTCAGGATTTTACCTTTTTGTCCATACTCAGGAAGGAAGCCTAAAAATCACAAGTTGGTTTTTTTTCATCAGAATGGACTTTTCCTACTTATCTCTGCTGTAGCGTTAACAGCTTATGTTTGTTTTTTGTTTTTATTTTGGAGACCTCCATCACAACAACCTCTGTTGGCCAAGAAGCCACCACATCTCTGTATATTGACACATGAAGTTATTTTGATGCCTCAGGAGGCAAGGCTGCATTCTGCAGAGTTACCCTGTGAGAAAGGAAACTTTTGAGGCACTTGTGTTTGTTTTTGTGGTCTATTTTTGTCTGTTCTAGAAGGAATGTCACCCTCAACCTTGAGTTCCAAGATATTATTGGTTGAAACCAAATACTTAGGAACATTATTATATAATATAAAATATTAAATAATATTCAGTTTATATATTTATAAAGTGTAAGGTCACAGATTGTTGGGTAAGTAAATGATTAAACTTGTTTTGAAAAAAAAAAGTCTTTCCTGGAGGTTGGAAAATCTCCTTTGAAGCCTTTTCTATCTCTTGAGTAAATATGTGCAGTTATAATTAGAGAGTTTTGTTAAACACGTATTATGTAACCAAAAACCTGGAACAACTCCAATGCCATTTCTCTCTATTGTGTAAATATGTAATTAGGCAAGATTTTTTCCAGTGCTGCTGCTGATTACATTTTCCTCGGTCATGCAAGAATGGGATTTTTCTGTTCTCAGACATACCACAATCTGAGCTCTACAACAAGCCCTGATGCGACACATTACCTTTCCACTCCCAATTACTAATTCTTTGCCCCCTATTAATTTCTTTCAGTGTCTCCTTCTTTTAAATGGGGCAAACCCTATGTGAAATCTGACATAAAATATCAGTCTAAGAGAAGATTAGGTACTCATAATGGCATTGAGCATAGGCATGACAGTTTTTTGCATTATGTGGGGCTAGTCAGAGGGAAATAGCACAGAAAAACAGATGATTCGGTTTCTGAGCATGCCATGTGGTGCCACTTCACATATTCCCTCTGCTGAGAGGATGCAGGATGCAATAGGTGCTGTGGCTGTGCTTCATGAGTGCTTGAGGCAAACAGCACAGCTTGTAGTTCCTGCCTCTTGAAGCCCTTATTTATGGAGTGAAAGTTTGGCCCTGAACTCTAACAGCCCTGATGACTAGTGAGGGGAGCTAGCCATGAATGCTGAGCTGGACAGGCTATAGGAGGAAAACTTACCCTGACTATATCTGGCCCACTTGGCTGGAGATTACTTTGTACCTTCAGACGGTGTATGCTTCCAAGGGAACTTCTTTTTCTTGCATAGACCAGAAAAATACAGACACTTTTGTGCAAGCTTGTGACACTGCTGATAGCATGTCCTAGAGTAGGAAAAACTGGCAAAGATGACTGATGGGAGCATGTCAGCACGGGACAGATACCAGTTTGGTTTAGCTCTGGCATAAATTTTTTGTGATTTTGCAAAGATTTGGATTTTCATGTTTAGAAATATTTTGAAGACTAGTGAGTAATTTTGAGGAATCACAGGGCATGGGCAGCATTTTTATTATTTCTGGCTTTGATTGTATTTCCCCAAGAAGATGTGACTGTTAACTATCACTTTGAAAGACTTTTAACATTCAGGAGGCAGCTAGAGCTTTTTTAAAACATAATTGACATTTTAGTGAACTTGTGAAATAATTCAGGCATATATGAGCCATTAAGGACTCAGTGGAAGGGAATCTATCACTACTCACCAGCGAAACAGAGCAGTGTCATGTTCCTACAGTGTATTTCAAATGGCCGTTCTTAGACTGGTTGTCAATCTCATTTCTGTTGCCCCATAAATAAACTATAACGCTACTTTTTATGGTGAATGCCTCTATATAATATTAAAATCAGCTCAATTCCTGAAGATCAAGATGTTAGAAAGCATTATATATATGTTTTGAAAAGTAGAGCTGTTGCTTCAGAGAACTGCAGAAAATGAAGGCTTATCTCAGCAATAAAATCGATCTTTTAAAACAAAATTATTAAACTTTCAGAGATTTTTGGTACTTCAAATATAAAGCAGCATTTTTTCTTTAAAAGAAAACCATCCGCCTCTAAACTATTACAATTTTTTGAGCATATGAAAATAATGGAGATTAGTGGGAAAAAGTTTTATGTAAATTAGAAGACTTAAAAAAATCCAATAATAAAGTTCACTAAAAGACCCTATGAAGTGATCACATGGTGAGAAATGTACCTTCAATGCCTCAAAAATGGCTCAGCTATGAAAGCACACGTGCACAGTCCATTTTTTGAAATTGTGGAAAGCTAAGATCAGGGTGTGGCAAGTTGTTCTACAGGATCAAATGTTTAATTATTAATTGTATTAATAGGAAAACACTATAAACCTATTACATTAAGTATTACAAGAGTGAAGTAAAGCAGTAGCGAGGCTGAAGAGAAAAATAGTGAAGGACAAGGACACAAAATTATTTCAACTAATCAGTGCTACTGGGGACTGAAACTCATCAGGTCTTAAAGAAGAAAAGAACAGAAGTTTCCAACTTTGATTCACAGTTGATGTCTGCCCCTTGTCATGTACAACAGAGACAGCAATCTGAGTTACCCAGGCATTTCATTGCCTTCCAATTTAACTGTACGAGTCGTGGTTGTCAATGCGGGAAGTCCAATGGTATCCTTGCTCATTGTGCAGAGATAGTCCAACAGCAGACAGAAAGTTAAGTGGAGGACACAGAATGTAGAGGAGGTATGCCATTACACAAGCCTATACGGCTCTAAGGCAATCTTGTTTCTGTCTCTTTCTCCTTAGCATGTAATAAACAAACGAGCTGTCCCAGAGTAGCTTTTTGTAATCCCCTTTTGTAAAACCCAGTTTTTGGATTTCAAGCACAATCTGTACTTCTTTATTTGGAGAGATGGGTTTTCAGAAAGCCACAATTAGATAAGGTTGGGTTTTTTTATTCTACAACTCCATATTCTGGCCCTGCTCTTTGAGTGAGCCTATACAGCCTGTACAGCAGGAGGGGGAAGCGAAGCCAGGGCAGAAACATCACGAGCTTTGGGACTTCCCAGCTGTGCTAATCTAAAGTGTAGTGGCTGGATGTCTTAGCATTTGCAGAGGAATGATGTTAAAATAACAACAATTACACAAGTTAAAAGAGAAGGAGAAAGGCAAAGTGATTCACTCATCTTTCTGAGGTGCATGTTTTTGGAGCCCAAGGAAGCAACAGGTTCACACACCTGTACCAGGCCTTTTGGACTGAAACCCCAGGAGGATCCTTGTCCATCTGATCTGCTCTCTTCTGCTTTCTTCATAATCAATATATTCCTATGTCAGAGAAAGTGTGAAACTGTTAGACTAAAAAAGCTGCCCTGCGTTAACTGTCTTGAGGGCTTAAGACAGTTTCATTACTCGAACTGAGCAATTCACCTTAAAATAACAGTGTGACGTTTCCCCAGAGAGAAGAAAACCAAAGCCTGATCTGTCATAACTAATAAAGGCAGAACTTTGTCAGTCAAACAGTCAGCAAAGACCTCAGGGGGAAGGGAATTAATGGGATTTATTAACGTGTTGCTGTTGCCTGAACATGTGTGCTATACAGCTGTTGAATTAAAACGTGCCACAGCATTCTTGCAAAGTGATGCTTTTTGTTGTATTTTCTTATCTACTGTTAAAATCTTAAAAAGAAAAAATCATTAATTGCACTGAAAATAAGTCTGCTCATTAAGAAAGGCTGAAACAATGCACATCAAGTGAGCATTCACCTAATCTTTATTCATATTTGGGATAACAACTTATGTCTGATTCAAGATAGTATAGATAACTGCAGCTGATTAAATTATTGTGTTTTTCCCCCATAGTTATTAGTTCATAGTACTGAAAGGTCACTTCATAGCATAGCTATTTTTGCTATACACAAAATATGAAAATGCTCTTTTATCTAAAACAATAAATAGAGCTTAGCATAGAAATTGTTTACATAAAGGTACTTCTGCATCTTAATAATTCTGTTTTCAAATGCTTCAAAGTGCAGCAAACTCCACCAGAACTGCATGACTTATACAACCAAAACTAATGTCAAAAGTTGTCTTCTAACCCTGTGGTGTAACTTTATTCATCTGAATTATTCAGGGCGTACCTATGAATAAGAAATACTTTTTTCACAAGATGAAATGAATTCATAAACGTATCTAATTATTAACCATGAAGAAATGTAATGTGCAGTATTCTATGTCATGGATAAATTATCAGGTCCCAGAGAATACATTTTCATGTTCCATGTCATTCAGATTTCCTCTTTTCTTTCAAAGTGTCAGAAGACTTCTGTGACAAAGCTGCAGTTCAGAATTTTTCCAGGTATAAATAAGAACTGTACACACAGGTGAGACACTTCAGTCTCATGAGAAGAAATTCTTGCAGGATTTCCTGGACAGGATCAAGAACTACTGGAAATATTCAGCCACAGTAGTGGAAACCTCATGAGAACAGACTGCCTGGAACTGTTTTAAATAAACTTTGGATTGAAACTAAACTTTGGGGTGAGTGTCTGAACAGTTTTATTATCTCTATACATACTTCACACTTAAACAGAAAGGTCTATAAATAGCTTCATTAGATACTACAATATAAAAAAATGATGTCCTGATCCTAAGAAATGTGAATCCTACAGCTGGTCCTTGTTCAGGCTAACAGCTCTATTGGATTTAACTTTAAGGACAGCCAGTCAGTGCTATGAATCAGCAAAACACAGAAAATAAACTCTACTCCTTTTTAGTAAGTCACCTCTATCCACAAGACCTTGACACCTCTTGCCATTAAAAGGGCTCTGCAAACACTGAATATGGGGCTGGTCCTGTGCCCAGGTACATATCCCTTATGCCTGCAAACTTCCTCAAGAATTGTAGTGACTGCTCATGCAGGTAAAGCTGAGTACTTTTGAAATGCCTGCAAATAAAAGGCTATAAATGGCCTTTCACTTCTTTTTAGAAGAAAATTAAGATATTCACAGCTTCTAATCAGCTCATAGTTGTAGAAACTTATAGAATATAAAATAAAATCATTTCTCACTATGTTGTCTCTTGCAGCACAAATCAGAGGAGATACATTTCTCCATCAGGAACAGCTTTGGGCTTCTGTAGGTGTTTACAGGAGGGAGGTGTCAGTGCTTTGCTCTCCCTGCCATGTCTCTGAGACCCTGCTACAGCTGGTGGCAGCACCTGCCCCTGATTCAGGGACCTGGGGTGGGCTCCACCTCGCTGCTGGATGCACTGGCATCTGGTGAGCAGATCCTGTAACTCTTAAAGAGGGTAGAAGCTGGTGGTGTGCTCTTCTGCCCAAACAGGAGGCGTTATAACATCAAGGGTAGCTGAACCAGGCAGGTACTCCACCTCTCCTGGCTGTGAAATAGTCCTGGCTTTATCCACAAAATACATCTCTCATTCTGCTGTTTGCGATTTCCAAAAAGTCAGTGCAATAATAAGCTGCTGCCATTCACTTGTGAGGATTAAACTTTGTGTCCAGAGGAGGCTTTGCTGGGCAAGGCAGCTGCCCAGGGTGCCCAGTCCCATGGCCGGGGCTGGCTGTCCATACGGATACAGGCTCCAACCTGAAGCCTGATGTTTCAAGTTGCCCTGCAGGCTGGCACAACCTACTCAGTAGATTGCTTCTGGCACTATTATATTCCACCAGGACACTGAAACCAAGTAACTAGAAGGAAATTCAAGTCTAAGGAGATGAAATTCCCAGAAGCTGGCACACAGCAGTGGAACTCGCAGGGGGTGCAAAACAGTCCTGTCTTCTGCCATTACCAGCTCTTAGTACAAGCCACATTTTTTTAACTGATCTTTCCTTCAATGCTAAAATAAATTCTGCACACACCGCATCATCCCCCCACATCACCACTCACCCACACAAACCTTAACAGGGACAAATCCGTCACCCCAAGCAAAAGCCTATAAATTAACTGAAATGCTACTCGAATAAACTAGGAAAGGAGATGAACAGAGGCACTGATCTTGTCGTTTCTGTTGTGAAGTGGTGGGGTGCTGCTCACGTTTGCATGCTCCATTGTTCAGATTTAGGGGTTTTATTGATCTCCACAAAGATCAGAGTTGTGGAAAATATGTGAATTATAATAACATGAAAATACTCTGGAAAAGGATAAAAACTGGAAAGCTGTTTCCAAAAACCCAAGTTCCAGAATAATGAGGTAAAATTACATCCGTAATTAAATGTAGACAATGTGGGCTCAGGAGAAAACCCAAAAAGTTTATATTCCTTATAAAGATCACCCGAAAGTTGATGAGAGAACTGAAGTATCAACCCATGATCTGTAACAAAGGCAAATATAAACACTGTATTTTTAATGGGAACAGCATATTCAGGGTGGAAGCAGAGTAGATCTTTACTGGAACAGGAAAGAAATGTACATCTGAGATAAAAAACGGATGTGTTTTTGCTACGGGTGGGAAGATATGTATTAAGAGTCTTGTAGTGTGTGTATTACCATGGTATCAATGAATCATTAAGTAAATTACCTGATCAGTTTAAAGCCACACTTTCATTTAGTTCTAATATTTATTTCAAATTATACGTACTAATCAGTTTATGCAAAACAGATATTAGGAAATATATGAAAAGAAGAAAAGGCTTCTACTGAGAATTTTTTTTAAGACATTGCGGGCAGTTTGTGACTCTATTTCCCCATACTGTGAGTTCCATATGGGTTTCTCCTCTCTTTTTTTTTAATAGATTTTTGTGCTGAAACCCAGCAAAACCTAGATTTGAATAGGAGCAGGTGTTCGGGCTGTAGCATTCTCCTGCCTGTTTCGCTGTCCCTTTTATCACTCTGGGGTGAGATAGTGGATGTTTTATTTCAGAAACTTATCCTCAGCACAGGACAGCTTGTATTTCTTATCTTCTCTGCCTCTTCCATTTAGGACCACAGTAATGCATTCAGATTAATTTGTAATCTTCAACGGCAGCTTAATTTAAAAATTTGTGCAAGTAACAACTGAATATTTGCGTGAGATAATGAAATTACTTCTATAATCTTTCAGGACTCCGTTATGGCCTACTTGCCAGTTAGGCTTTTACTGGGAGAAATCCCTCAGTGCTCCTACAGAGGATAAGGTCTTAAATTTTCAGGGCTATTCTGTTAAGTCAGAAATCTTGACATCGGGAGGAGCGGCATGCAAAACATTTGCTAACTCTACTTTTCATGTTGATTTTTATATTAATTATAAAAGCTTTCCCAGAGATTGGCTAAGAATTGATGAAAATTGAGGTGGAGACCAAAGTCCAAGCATGACGTCACTCACCCGCAGCGCTGTGGGCTGTAGGGCTGTGGAGATGCAGGGGAGTGAGGAGAGAGTGCGAGGGGAGCCGGTGGGAGCAGGTGGTCCTGTGGGCTCAAGGTGCCAGTAAAACTAAGACAAGTGGACATTATTCACTATTAGTAAGAATTAGTCAAAACCAAGGGTTTTTTTAGACTAAGTCTGTAAAGAGGGTAGGTTTGTGTGTGTGTTTTACTATTCTGAGACCTTTTGTACTTCAAGGGGGAACATGTGGAGCATTGGAATAGCTGTGTAAGGACTTTATGACCTTCTCCTATTACAATGTTACTGTAAAATTTCTTGTATCTTTGTGGGAATGATGAAATTTACATTGTACTATAATTCTGCACCCACTTTCAGGTATTTCATTCACTCTGGTGAACTTTATTCACAGGACCTAGGAAGAAAAATCCACTTACTCCCAGCTATTTTAAATGTAACATGGGTAGACAGATTATAAACAACTTTTCCATGTGATGCTCCTTACACCTTGCATGTAAGCTGCTTGCAATTTTCTCCCATAATGCATGGTCCTAGGAAATAGTTGGTGCTTTGAGAGGCAAAAAATGTCAGAGAGTTCCCTGAAGTCCTGACAGCCAGGACATGGGTAGTCCTGCAATCTCCCGCCTCCCGAGCCACCTTTCGGAGCAGGGCTCAATGGGGAGAGTGGTCTTCACACCTGCTGAAAGTCCAGGCTCTCTTGCAGCCTGACAGGCTGAGCTCCTGATGTCATTAGTCCTTCTCCCCCTTTTGATCTTCTCTCCCTCTTTAAAGCAAAAGCTTAAAGAGTAATAGCCCTTGAAAAGATTCACCCTTACAGTGCCTATGTGTTCACATACACCTAAGCTTATATGCAATGTCAAGCAAAACCGCCAGCAGTTAAAACCTGTTATCTGAAAGGCAAAAAAAAAGTTTTACAATGATGTTTGCTCTGTAGAAAGAATTCACAGATTTTTTTTTTGCTACCGCCTCTTAAACAAACTTCTCGGTGCCTCTTAAAAAAACTTCTCGGTGCCTCTTAAAACTCTTTGGACTATTGCTATGAGCAGTATTGCTTAATACATGATACATTAAGGAACAAAACCTCATGTGAAAACACAGCCCCATTTAAATTATGCTTTCGTGCATCAGAAGAATGATTTTAAAAGCTTTTTGAACCCCTCCTGAGAATTGACTTGATTCCCACATCATTTTGCTCAGAAGTGCAATCAAAATCTCTTAAGAATAAGGCACAGTCTAATTGACATACTTAAAAATTCTTAATTGTGACTAGGAGATGGCAGTGTATTTTAAGAATATGGTTTCAAAGAAAGCATGGGTTTTTTTTCTTCAAGAACCGTTACAGTGGTTAGTTACCTCTCTGAAAACTTTAAGAGTTCAACTTCAAACTTGAGGTTTTGGAGCTTAAATTGTTCTGTTGCCCCAGAAGATATAAATTACTAATTTTTAACTCAGCAGATGTAAAAACCTTGCTGCTTTGTGTGTTCTTGAATGTTTCAGTGAGCCCAGTGCATACAAGGTTTCAGGAAAGGATTTAGGTTCTTGTCTTCCATGAATAATAGTATTGAGAATAGGACTGAAAACCTCAGTCTTCTGACTTTTATAGTATCTCCATACACAGTCAGAAACACACACTTACTGCTGTAAGGGTAGTGATGCACAATTTGGTGGTGTTATTTTGGGCATTTGTTTATCTGTAAAGTCAGATTTTCTTATTGCCATGGGAGGCCTCCAACTCAGATATCTTCAGCTGTATGAAGGTCAGGCATCTTGTCTAGGAGAGCCAAGAAGACCAGCCATCTGTCTCGCCCTGGGGTGGTTGTCAGGGCACTTCCCAATAGTGAGCCATCCCTGCCCTCCTGCTGCCACTGTCCCTCCATGACCTGAGGGGAGCTGGGAAAACTTGCTGGGACTGACTATCAGCAGTAAAAGTTAAATGAGATACACTTAACGCCATGAATCCAGCTTTATGGCTTCACATGTATCTGCTACAAACACCTACACAAATGTTGCCTTTTTTTTTTTAAATTTGGTTTATTATAAAGGTGTTGGTTTTAAGTGCTACATTTATTTTTTGATTCAGGCTGAAAGATAATGCCTCAGACCATTGGAAAAGGATTTCTCCCTGCAGTCATCTGACACAAACCAGAATTTCTTGTGTGAAATAAGACCTTCTTCTGGTCATGATCCATGTTGAAAGATCTGTATTGGTCTCATCCAATTCCCTCAACCTACTGGTGTCGCATGACTGCACCTGGCCTGTTAAATCATGAGGTGCTGTCAGAGTTAAAGATCTAATGGAAGTTGCACCGAAGTATTCACAAAGAAAATTTAAAATTGCAGGTGTGTTACGCTTTCAATTTGCAAGTACCCTAAAACATCCCTTGTACATCCCTATACAGGGGGTTTAAGCCTACTGTCAATAGATGTGTGTGTTTGCTTTTATTATCTTTCACAGACCTCTTAGGAGCAGTCTAGAGACTTGCCCAAGGGCCCACAGATGGATGGTTGAAAAAGCGTCTCTAGAGTGAAATAGAAATTCTGTTACCTCAGTTTCACAGTTATGCTGGATTTTATTTTTGATACAAGTAATTTTCAACAGCATGAGTGAATGGAAGACTTACTTGCATGGAATATAGACACAACCAAGACCAACATATGTGACAGGTCCTAAGAGATAACAGGCTTGGTTAACACAGAAATGAAGCTATTAAATATGTTATCACAGATGAACAAGGGAAGGAGGACATTTTGTGAATTATAGACTTCTAAACGGGTAACAGCTCACTGGAATAGCTGAGAAGCTTGAGATGTTTGTTGGAAGAGGACAAAAAATGACAAATATCATAGGCAGAATGAAAGAGATGTAGTAAAGCTTGTAAGATAAACTAAATTTATTATGTGGAATAAACATCATAAATCATAATGTTGGAAAGGACAGTAAGAATTTCCCACCCAGGCAGATTTATTTTTCCTTCTGCATGTTTTTCTAACTTTCCTAAAGACCTTGAACAGTCATTTCAGTTCTCTGCACTGTTAGAAAGTTTTTCCACCTATCCAGTTTAATTCTTCTGTATACTATATCTTTTTAATAACAAAATATTTTTTTCTTTCCATACATAAAAATAATCACACCCCTTTTCTAACCACAGCTGACTTTTGTCCGCTCCATGCCCCTCCAGTACTGAAAAATGTCCAAAATCCTTCTCTGCCTCTTATAAAAATAGCATTTCACAGATTCACAGAAGCTTTCTAACTCTAATTCTAAGCAGAATTCTGCTTTCCTCAGCTCTCTTTCACTGAAAACAAGATTTTGCTCAAAGACCAGTAGCCCCAAAGAAGGGCGAGGGAGCAATTTACAGGCTTTCAATTGATGAAGAAAATTTATAAAGAAGAACATGAAATGAATTTAGGCATCTTTTTATAATTCTAACAAGAAAAGTCATGAAACTTATGAAACTTTGGAGCACATATAATAAAAAGTAATCCTTTAGGGATATGACCTCCTCTCGCAGTTTGCATGTAACTTTAATAGGAGTCAAGCACAAACTGGGATTAGGAAATATACATATCAGATTAGAGGCTTTTAAAAGTCCTTTTCCTGGATCATAAACCTCTTCCTAGCATTTTCAGTTATTGCAGTGTGTTAAATACAGTAGTTCTTACTTAAGGGCTACATGACATTTTTACAGGAAATTATTTCTCTTCCTTGTTAACAGAGAAGATATTTGCCATATTAAACAAGAGGCATATGCTGTACCATAGGTGTCCTGTATAGTTACAGTGAGAAAGGTTTACTTGTTGAGTTGCTCTGGTAAACAGGCCCAGGGTTATCAGTAATAACTGAAAAAATAAGCAGGAGAAAAAAGAGAGGTGTCTTACAAAGAATTGCAAGAAGGTACCTTCAGTCTGTATAGGATGAAATTTAATTTACACACACATATATAGCACTCTGAGGGTTTTTGAGGTTTGTCCTCTGTGAATTTTTCCTACCTTTTAGAAGAAAGAAAGAAAGGAAGAAAGGAAGAAAAGGAGAAAGGGAGAAAGGGAGAAAGGGAGAAAGGAAGAAAGGAAGAAAGGAAGAAAGGAAGAAAGGAAGAAGGAAGGAAGGAAGGAAGGAAGGAAGAATGGAAGATCACCAGCAACAGAATAAGATATACCAGCCATAAAGAACATATCACAATGTGACTTACTGGGCAGAAGTGAGGGAGAAATTTTCAGGAATTGCTGGAAAATTGTTCTTCCTTAGCATGGAAAAGAAGGCTGAGGAGTATTGCCCTGAGTGAGTTTTCTGTCTTAAATCTGCATTAATTCCTTCCACTTTATCTTTATAGGCTAGCAATGATGTATTCAGTAATTGTCCCTTAAGGTGGTAAACCATGAAGCACAACGACAGGGAGACCAGGATCCCAGGGACAGGCAGCTGGGTTTTGGATTCTAGGTTACAAGAGATGCTAGGTAAATGTTTTTCACTCTTGAAATAGTGTCTTAAGACCCCAGGACAGTAACAGTCTTTTCAGACTCCAATGATGTAAAGTGGTAGGGATCTAGTGGCTGGTGTCCCTTAGAGCGGTGTGGATTCTGGCAATATCACATGATAATACTTTGAGGTGATTGTTCTGTTTTGAGTTTGTTTGGTTTGTTCATTTTTTCCTCCTAAATATGTCCAGGATAAAAAGCAACTTGCTTCATATTAGTAGAGCATTTCAAAGACTCAGTAAGGGCTCCAGCAGCCTAATCTGGTGAAGACACAGCTGGCCTTTGGGGCAGGGTTAGCACCCTAACGTGCACTACTGAGTGTAGCCTTCTCAGTACCATGAGGTTCCAGGAGGTGCCTCAGGATGAGCCCATGAATTTATCAGAGTTAGAAGAAAGGAGGATCTCCTCACTGTCTTCATGCCAAACCTCAGCTTGTGCTGCCAAAACTTGGCAAGCATTGACAGGAGGACAAGAACTGGAGCAGACTGAGGAAGGACAACTATTTATTCACAACAACTTTCTGCAAATTTGTTTTAGTTGTGCACTGAAAATGAGACCTTCAGAAAAAATGTTATGTAAATTGGAGTTGTGCTGAAANCTCCAATGATGTAAAGTGGTAGGGATCTAGTGGCTGGTGTCCCTTAGAGCGGTGTGGATTCTGGCAATATCACATGATAATACTTTGAGGTGATTGTTCTGTTTTGAGTTTGTTTGGTTTGTTCATTTTTTCCTCCTAAATATGTCCAGGATAAAAAGCAACTTGCTTCATATTAGTAGAGCATTTCAAAGACTCAGTAAGGGCTCCAGCAGCCTAATCTGGTGAAGACACAGCTGGCCTTTGGGGCAGGGTTAGCACCCTAACGTGCACTACTGAGTGTAGCCTTCTCAGTACCATGAGGTTCCAGGAGGTGCCTCAGGATGAGCCCATGAATTTATCAGAGTTAGAAGAAAGGAGGATCTCCTCACTGTCTTCATGCCAAACCTCAGCTTGTGCTGCCAAAACTTGGCAAGCATTGACAGGAGGACAAGAACTGGAGCAGACTGAGGAAGGACAACTATTTATTCACAACAACTTTCTGCAAATTTGTTTTAGTTGTGCACTGAAAATGAGACCTTCAGAAAAAATGTTATGTAAATTGGAGTTGTGCTGAAACATCTGTTCTGAAGCTGAGACGTTCCAGTTCTCCATTTTTCTCTTTCTGCTTCTTTGATTAGAAAGATCAGCCTGCTCCTCAGATACCTTACTGCTATAAACTTAATAGAAATTTATGTTTTGATTAAAAATACTAGGTTTCAAAACCAAAGCATTTTTCATTTACACGAGAATATTGAACTAGAAGAACAACATGTGTTAATAAGTCTACTCCTCTGCAAGTGCAGGCAGCAATTGGTAGAAGTTTAAACCAGAAAGATGCACAGAGCATCCCATTTACCTCTTGCAGAAACAGCATAGACAACAAGAGTTGTCCTAACTTTGCAGTAAATGCACAAGCTATGAGGCAGGGCCAAAACTACCCCCACAGCGGACTAGAGGCAGAGAGCAGGAGAGCATGAGGACTTTGCTAGAAACCAAGATCTCTGAGGCAGTTGGGATTTTTTTGCTCCAAACACGTATGTCCCCGCACGAGTCAGGGTGTTCTCTCCTAACAGAGGGAGGCAAAATTTCTTTAACATTTCCTATGTGTCTGACCAGGGAGAACATTTCCTTCTTGGTCCCAAATGAGGTGTTCAGTTTAACCTGCATGCATGAACAGCCACCACATGTTGGTCAAGCATGGTGAAGAATCAGTGCTCTGTGCTTTATACAGAGCTGTTTTTAGCAGTGAATATCTTCCAATATTTTATGGAAAGGTTTAAAAGGAGAAAGAAAAGCTACTTTTTAAAACATGGTGGTAGAGAAGAGGGGGAAAGAGAATGGGATGGAAAGGTGGAATGTCTTTCTGTCCTCTGGAAATGGCCAATGAGCACGGCTTAATAGAGCAAATGTGGTGACATACAAAAATTCAGGCAAGGAATGTGATGACCGGGTCTGGAAAGGTCACAACAAATTAGGTGAATATTTGGATGGTTTTAAAACGTGATGCTGTATCCACGTGCTGTGGATGTCTGTCTGCTGCTGCTGTGTCTGGATCATCCTATTAGCTGAAGAGGTACCTTCCTATTAGCTGAAGAGGGCCTGCTGTGCCCTGTGACAATAATTTGGCTTCTTTTTCTCTGCTGCACTGCTTATATTCAGCAGCCTTGGGCAGATTACATCTGAGGTATGGCCAATGCGATCAGATCCTTTACAGACTTCATTTGCCTCGCAAGCTGGGAAGAGAAAAAGATCAGAAGGAATGAGCATGTTTAGACTTAAGAAACAGAGAACATATTCAACCTTCTCCTGTTCAATATTTAAAAACCACAGCCACAAAATTTTGTTTTCCAGTGTCTTGCTGTAACAATAAGTTTTCAGCATCTGAAGCTGAATAAAATAAGTGATGCCAAGGGAATGTCATCCATCCTTTTTATCCTGTATAGCATTTTCTCTATTTCAGTCGTATGCCTGCTCCCAGAGTGTAATAAGAAAGACCAGGAGCTTGAAGGGACTGACAGACAGTACATTTTAATCACTGTAAATTTACTTTGCAGATGCTATCAGCTAGATCAGTCTGTAACTTTGCACAAACAGATACTTTCACCTCTCCTTCCTTTTCTGGAGGACAGGCAAACAGGTGCTTCTAATGAATGGTGCTTCTTGCTGAGGAGACCAATGTTGCAAAGCACAGCTCCCCCTCGAAATGTCAGGTAGTCAGGAAATCTCTTCATCTAGGGTTGCTAAAAGCAACGCTAACTGCAGCATGGTGGACTGTGCTCCCTCTGACAGGTGATGCAGGGCATGGACACAGGGGTCTGTGACAGCTCTGGTGCTTTGAAACGGAGAGACAGCAACCACATTACCTTGGCTTGTTGGCTTTTTTGAAAAGCTGGGCTCTGCCTGGAAAAAATATGTTTCTTTTAACATCACTTATATTTGCAAAGTTCTTTCAAGTTTTCTAATTTCTCAAATATCATATTTCATATGATCATTTAAAAAAATAAAGATGGATTTCAGGTCCTTGATATTAATGTGAAAAACAAATTACTGGTTTATGAGAAAACAGCAATTATATTTTTCAAGTGGTTGAGCAGAGTTGGTAGCACTTCAATGCAATTTTGTGAAACAACACAGTAACTGAAGGCAATATTTTATTATGAGAGTTGTTACATGATGTTTTAATTTTCCTTCACAAAACCTGTGGGTTTTTTCCTTGCTGCCTGATTGTGCAAAAATAAAACATTTCTACCTAGTAGGAATCTCTGAAGAAGAAAGGGCATTCCAGTGTTTGCTTTAACTATTCAGTGTGATCTGGAAATGTTTGTATGTCATCATGGAAACACAGCAAATCAAAGAATGTGAAAAACAGGTGTGAGAAAAATGTTTGGAAACTTCCTTGACTTGTCTTGAAGAACTAGCCTTATTTTGCCTTGCACTTTTGGAACGGCTGGTACTTCATGTTGCTCTTAGAAATGAGAAGATCGGCAGTGGTCAGGCCTCTTGGACCAAGATAAATGCTGGATATCACATGGGAAGGTATAGATGTAGTTCTCATCGCAGGTGATTACCTCATCTCTCTGGACCTCACTTGCTGTCCACTACCCCATCTGTTGTTTCGGATTGTGACATGTAGACCTCTGGGAGGAATTTAATAGAAAGCTGGCCAGTAAATAAACTTTGTTTCCATGAAAGATTAAGAAAAAAATTGTTAGATTTGGAAGCATCTTTCTATTGAAAAATGTAATTTTTTTTGCAGCAAGATATAGATATTTGGTTTTTGGATATATGATTTAGATATATGATTTTTGGTTTTCAGTTTTTTAAAGGAAATATAAAACATTTAGTTGAATGTTTCATTTACTTAAAAACAGCAATATTGATGGAAAACTGTAACCCAGCTGAGTGGAGGGACCAAATCTCAGTTGAGGGCATTGGGGTGCTGCTGTGCACAATGGCAGTGTTCCACTTTCTGCCGTATTTGGAAAACATGTTTTTGTCTTTTTAGACAAGAGTAAAACTTCTGAGCATTTGCATGAACCTTGAAATAACAAGAGGATTTTTGCTTTGAAAGTTGCATAAACAAGAACATTAAAATTCAGGTATGACTGCAAAAAAGAATTTAGGTGTGGGAGAGTCCTCAGGAGCTGACTGACTTAGATGGTCCATTGCTCCGGATAGCATGTGACAGAAATCATGTCTAGTGGTGGTAGCATTTCATCAGATTTAAGAGACTGAAGCATGTTTTCAAGTCTGTGGATGTCATGGCATTCGATGGTTTACATGGAAAATAAATCCAATAAACTCCAGAGATGCAGCAACTTGAAAATGTATTCAAATAAATTATGATTTTTAATGTATTTAAATAAGCCATTGTGTTGAATATGCAGCAGAAGTGCTGGTTTTCATGGTGAGGTATAGTTACCAATGTCATAAACATTAATTATTAGAAAGGAAAATTGTGATAGTAAGAATTTCTAAAGCACTTGACATTGACCCAGGACCGCAGGCATTGAAGTTATTGGAAAATTCTTCCATTGAATTCACCAGTTAGGCCAATACTGAGTGCTTTTATATATCTCCTGTACTTTGATTTGTTAGAGGCAACATTTATGCATCATCAGTAAAAACACACAACACACTTCCAGTAAAAACCTTAATCTGAAGAAAGAGCACTTCTGGTTTTCCCATTTTCCTCTTTTGGTAAAGGCTGGAAAATTACAATATTTTAAACAATTAGCAAGCTGAGCTTGTTCAAAATTAAATAAAAACAAAACCCTTTTTTGGATATGAAAATGTTCTATTAAGATTTTTCTGCTTATTTCTTCATTTTTTCACATAATCCTATCAAGACTTTGGTCAGGGTGCTTAACAGAAATACCAAAATATGTTGATTAATATAATATTGTATTATTCCATAGCTCTTACATGTCATAAAATTTCTAGTATTTCATACAGAAAAGATAGTCCCTGACTCAGACATTTTTAGGAAGGACATTTTAATTTAGAGTTTGACTCAGAGTGGAACCAAACAAAATCTTGAATTAGCCTCAGTGTCCTTGATTAAAAAAACCCTCCAAAAGTAATATTTATAATTACTTAGAGCTAAGAGTTGTGAAAAATACCTACAGGTTTTAGGTTGCTCTTTTTTGTCTTTTCCTTTATATACATATTAGTACAGATTGTTAAAGCTTTATAAGTGAATGTGATAAGCCATGTAGACTGAGCTGATGTATGTAAATTAGGTAAAAAGGGGAAAAAAGATGTAATTAGAAATGTGTGTCTTTTCCTTGGATACTTCTTGGTACCAGAACTGGGCATTGGGACCTGGACATTTAGAATGCACATTAGGAAGCATTTCTTTACCGAGAGGGTGGTCAAACACTGGAACAGGCTTCCTGGAGAGGTGGTCGATGCCCCAAGCCCGTCAGTGTTTAAGAGGCATTTGGACAATGCCCTTAATAACATGCTTTAACTTGGTCAGCCCTGAATTGGTCAGGCAGCTGGACTAGATGATCGTTGTAGGTCCCTTCCAACTGAAATATTCTATTCTATTCTATTCTATTCTATTCTATTCTATTCTGCCACAAGAGACGTGTCAATTTTTCTGATGCATTTGTGGTCTATTTTGGTGTTGCTATATTGAAGATAGTATATCTAATATATAGGAAATTTTAATTTAATGTTAAAAATTGTTTAACAGAACTTATCTAAGGACTTTGCCTCTCAACTTTGCTAGTAAATTAATTAGCATCTGAGATCTTTAAATGTTAACTATGACAATTCCAGCTGAGCCCTGAAAGTAACACTTAAACTCTATGAAGTAAAACACAAAAAATACAGAGAAAGTTAGCCAGGAGATCAAACAGGAAAAGAAAAATTTCCAAAGTTCTGTGGGATGGCCATTTCATGTACAATGTTCATACTAAGGGGTTTTTGTACTTACTCAGCTGGACAGCTCCCTCTATTTTATTTTTAAGGACAAATAAATAGGTTCCAAGGAATTTTCTAAGGAAAAAAGGATCCATAAAACAAACAAAGAAAAAACTGGAAACAAAGCCTAAGGACACAGTAGTGGTCAATAATAGCATTTCAATTTTTCACAACACTGTTTGCTAAAAAAAAGGGTGTCACAGGACCAGCAAGTTTCATCCAAACCGCTGTTTGTGGTGTGGATGGGATGACCTTTTCACGTCCCTCCACATGTTGCTGAGATGATCTGATCTCATTTGCCCTCAAGACCTGGCCTTTTGGGATGCTGTCCCCAGCGTGGTGCTGGGATCCCACAGGTCCCCAGGAGGGAGGAGTGCCTGCCATAGGAAAGGGCTGTTCCAGTTACAGAGAGGTGCTGCAGGTCCCCTCGTCCCCGTGTCCCTGATCTCAGCAGGGGAAGGGGAAGATGGAAAGAAGTAAAGTGAGGCTGACCTGCTGTGGGAAGGGTACAGGGGTTAGTGCTGCTGACTGAGCCAGCACATTGCTGCTTGGTGCTTAGATGCCGTCACTACATTTTCTCTTTTCTGGGATGCAGACTCTGCTGCATCTGATCGTCAGTAATGAGGTCTAGGAATGAAATTGCTCCTGATCTCTGGTGATACGAATGCTACTAACACAGCATTTAAAGATACTACTCATAAGGCAAGGTAATTTTAGAGATTTCTGCTGCAGATACCCAGAACTGCAATGAAGCATTAATCTTTCCTCACTTCCCAGTGCTTCCTACAGGGGCTCCCAATTTTCTCATAAAGTGATAAAAAAAATCCCCCTACAAAGTCTGTCAGGAAGAGCTAAGTCAGAAGCATCAGCTTCTTCTGGGGACAATTCTAGCCCAAAAGGAAAGGAACTGGCACGGGGGAGCAGGATCCCAGCAGGATGCATCATCTCAAGTCACGATGTGTGTCCTGCCTGTGTGTCTTAGGGCAGGCACAGCTCTGCCTCTTTTATGCCTGAACAAGTGCTTCTGTAGATACCCCGAGGTCTTCCGTACCTCAGGTGTTTCTGTACAAACAGTGGAAATACGTCCTCTTTTGCATGTGTCACTCTGAGTGCCTCTATAATTCAGTTCCCCTCCAGCAGTTTCCCGCCTCTCGAACATCAATTAATTTCATTCCATCCATCACTCCCACTTGCAGATAAAAAAAAGCAAATACTATCTCAGTCCTTCATCAACTAACTTCATTTTAATCTAAAAAAATAGAGCAAAAAGTGCAAAATAAAAAAATGTGTGGGTTTGTGTTTTTGCAATTCTAGAGTGGAAAAAAAATCTTTTCAATCACTCAAAAGCAGGCATGGTGATGACAATTAAAAGCAAAAGTTTATTCTCATTTCCTGGACAGAATGACTTTGCCAGATAGCTGCTTCTTTCTTTGCCATGCCAGGCCAAAACCACATTTCTTTGACTACCATACCCAGGCAAGGTGTCATTCAGGCCATTCCTTCAATAGCTTTTCCAAAAATCAGCAACGTCAAAGGCTATCAATGGTGGCAGCCCTGGGTTGACACAAAGAGGAGGTCACACGGGACAGGTCTGTGTCACACCATGGAGCCCTGTGCAAAGGTAACTGAGATAGCCATCAGGGAAAATTGCAGTGTCCTTAATGTGCACTTCAAAACACAACTCGTGTGATCAGAATAAATAGACATACAAAAAACTTTCACCCCTCTCTTCCTTGCCTCACTCCTTTATGGAATTAGTATTGTTTCACATAATGCTTAGAATTTTATAATATGTTAACGGATAGGAAGTTTAAAAAAAATACAGTTTAAATAGCCTAAAATTGTAACTGTAAACATGGCGTAAAATTCTTTAATTTAAGGCATGTCTTTATTAATCTCACTCTACGCATTTCTGCCAGTGAAACACTACCTAAACAGAAAAGCTCAGTTCTGTTGTTGCCTATTTCTTACGGCTCTCTCTTTAGACTCATCGAAAAATCTTGAAATGCAACTTGATTTGGTTCAAACAATGTTACTTGTTATTTGTGCTTGTTTCCTGGTGCTCATCTGGCCCCGGGCTAGGTCCATCAGGCCTGGTGTCTCAGGGGGACCGGGGAAATGGCTGTGGCTAGCCAGACTGAGGAGAGAAGGCAGGATCGGAGGAAGAGGAAGCCAGGTGGGAAATGTCCAGCTCTGCCATTGCTTTTACAAGGATGGGTCTGTAGCCAGGCTCCAACAGGGATGACTCAGAAAACAGAAGGATCTCTGTCAGGAGCTTCTGAGGTAGAAACAGCAGGTTTGGTTCTACTTCTGAAACAAGCTTTAAGTAGCTGTTTTGGACCTGGTCCTATTTTTTCTCTTGTTTTAGTTTTTGTTCCCTCCCCATCTCTGCCCCATCCCTGAAAATTGCAAGTGTGAAAGCTGTGTTGGTTTTTGATCACTTCTAATTGCACAACTCACATCTTGGTAAAATACCCGGTTCTTTCTCATCTTGAACAGGTTTTTGTACCTACCCTAAGCCCCTTCCCTTGCCATCCACATTAGCTGTTGAAAAGTTTCCTCTTATTATGCGGTGTTTAGCATAATAACAGGAGATTTTCCTGCCATGCATTACAGTACTGGAAAATGTTTAAATATTATCCACAAAGCTGAACCTTTTTATAATCACCTCTTCTGTTCTCCTTAGTACCTCAAAATAATTCCTGAGTTGAGCCAGCTAATATCCTCCTGCTTAAGTGTTTCTGAAACCACTTCAGTTGTGTGTGCACCAAGGGAAGGTTTCCTCCGCAATTTCCTCTTCCATCCCTGTCATTCAATGTTCCAGTCCAATGGTTTTTCCATTTCTGTTTCCAGTGAGCTCATTTTAAAGTTCCAAATGGTTCCTTACATTTATATCCTCTATTCATTTCTTTCATTTCCATTTCTTTACTTTCTTTTTTCATGTCATTATTCATATTAGGATGTGCCACAATCTTTCAACTAGCAAGTTACATCCCATTTTTTTCCCCTATGGATCTGAAAGGTGTAAAGATGCACTTTGATTTCTGTAACAAATTTACTATTTTTTTTTAAACAGAATATTTTTTTCTTCTTTTTCTGATAAAAAAATCAAGAATTCCCAAACATAAAATTTCTCAGAAGAGCAACAGCCTGTTGACTTAGTCTTCTGCAGTAAAGTTTTAAACAAAACATATTCCATGGATGAAAAATTAGGTATGCACAGCCCATCTTTTCTTAAATGTCAGCTTCCTAACTGAGCTTGAAATCAAAATTCACTTTTGAATGAATTCTTTTGCTATTTATGCTGTATCTTGAATGAATATGGATCAGTACCTCTAATAAATTACTATTCAGGTTTCACTTCCAGACCAATTGGGAAGGACAATTACAGCTTCAGCTTTCTTAGAAGAACAGGGGAAAATGGGTACTATATTACAGTGGATTTGCAAAGTCTGCTTTTGCATGAGATATCCTGAAGGCACAACAAATATTTCAAACTCTAAGGAGCCATGGCATTAACTGCTCTAAAAGTCAATTTTAACAATTAAGATCTTAGCTCAGAAAAAAATGTTAAGCAAATGCAGAAGACTGAGCCAAGCACAGAAGAAGGAGTGCTAGGAGAACATTTCAAAATGAGAGGACCTCAAGGGAGGAGGACAGATAGGAGCATGATGGATTGCCCACCAGCAATAATAAATCATATGTACATGTTGCATCTGTAAGAAAAGGCTAATGATTATACTTGTTTCAAAACCCAAAGGCCAAAGGAAGTTTTCCCTCAGATTCTACTTTATTGTTTATTCATTTCTATGCCTAAGTTTAGAAATTATGTCATATTTCTTTTCTTCCAGGTTCAGAAACTAGCCATATGCTGAAAGCAATGAGATAACTTGTTGTTTCCAGAAACGCTTGAGTTCAGAAGATCGAACCTGGGTTGTTCTCTTCTGGGAGAACTGAAGCGCTGCAAATCAGAAGAAAATGTTGGCTACTGCTCTTAATGCAAGATCATAGCTCTTGAAGCCTTACTTGTTTATGTACAAGGATTTCCCTTCTGTGAAACAGTAAGATGATCAGGTTTAAAAACAGGTAACATAGGAGTTGTAGGAGTTACCTGTTATGAATATATTATCCACTGTATTTAACTTGTTCATTTGTGAACAGAGCATGAAGCGTACAAAGATAGTTGCTGTTCATAACTACTCACTAAATAATAACTAAAACACTGAATAAAAATCTTCTATCTGTGAACATTTCACTGCAGCTTGTCTGTTTGCAATAGGTGGTTGGTCACTTGAAACACAAGTCCTTGTTCGGCTTCTCCAGCTGACAGAGACATTTCTGTAGTACTGCAAGTAATAAAGAGCCAAAGTTCAGCCTCAAAGGGTACTCAGTGTTCATAGCATTAAGCCCACTAATTCCACACCCTTCAAAAGATAATAATAATAATAATAATAGTAATAATAGTGTTATACTTCTCTGGTTTTGCAAAAAAAAGAGATATAGTCGCAGCACAAAGCAATAGTAAAAGTTAATTCTGGTCTTCGGACCTCTGCTGCTGAGATGCAGTATTATTTCCAAGCCAAGGTGCTAAAGAAAGGTAGGGGGGAATAATTTCTTCACAAGAGCAATGCTCTGGGCCCATTTTGTCCTTCTGGCACACTTTTCATTAGCAATCCTATGGGCTCACCACTCTACATGGCTGGCAGAGAGAGGAAAAAATGCCACAGCAATGCTTTCATGCTTACTGCATGTCCCTGCTTATCACTTTTGCCCACAGGGTGGCAACTGGGGGAGACCCAAAGTCTACACGACTTTGGTCCTGAAACCGGGAGTGGTACTGGGAAGGGATGCTCTTCCTGCTTGCAAGGGTCGGGGACTGTTAGTGGGTGAAAGAGTTCTTTAGAGTTATACAGCGCTGAAGGTGTGCAGCAGACTATACATAACACATGGAGAATATGTTTTATAGTCATAAAATCAATCCTCAAAAATATGCAGTTCTACAGCAAATATTTATGTAAGGTGTTAATTTTGTATACAGTGTATGTTTCTCTTTTTTCTTATGTCACGCACTGAAATTTCCCCTGAGATAGAAATACAATTTTTGGCCAGATTGACTTTGTATAAACATATCTGAATACAGAAAGAAGTTTGTTTGGGTTTTTTTTTTGCGGGGGGAGCTGATCTAAAGTAGTGTTTTTTGCTTTATAGTTGAGAATCACCTCATATTCACAGCCCTGGGAGATGAAGGTTGCTGTCTCACGCCAGGCCAGTGGTCCACTGAATTACCTGCAGGAGTGCTACAGGAACGGAGACATTTGCTGTCCCGGGATGGGGGATGCAGAAGCCGTACCACTGTGTTGTGTGTTTGGCTGCATGGAGCAAATGGCTGGGGATACTCAAGACATCTGGAAAGGAAGGGTCATCCTTTGGGTAAGTGCGGTCCCTTCTCCCTCACCCCCTGAAATATGAGACAAAAATGAGGAAGTGTGTTCTGTGCGTGTCAACTTCTATTTGATTAAATTGCTGTATTTCTTTAAATTATCTGCCATATCATATTGATAATAACTAAATAATGCCATATATATTGTCTTATGGAAATGCATCCCCTCAACCTCTCCCAAGGAGGGAAGACGGTCAGCAATTCCCTGAACTCTTTCTGAGTGACCGGTCTGTGAGGTTGCAATACCCTGCTGCATGCCGCATTACGTATTAGAGCATCAGGCAGATTGCAGTTTGTATCTATTTAGGAAATTATGGCCAACAATATCCTGGTACAGTTTTTTCAAGTTGTTATGTACATACATACACTTGGAGGGTCAAAGTGCAGCTGAGATGGAGAAGTGGTCCTACAGATCATTTCTGCTACGCAGGTGTAAGCCCTGCCTAAACGGACGATTTAGTAAGTAAAGTGTTTTTCTTCCATCAGTAACTATCCAGGTGTTAGTGAAGAAGTTTGAGTAACTCCTCAATATTTTCTATTGGCTGAGCCATCAGGCTGACACAGCCTATGTACTTTAGGATGCAATTTTATGCCAGAAAATCTATATTAAAATACGATTCTAGGAAAAAAGTGGATATACAGATGAGCAAGCTCAACCAGCACAGATTTCTCATCTCCATTTTTTCCTTCTTTTTGGTTTTTTTTCCACATAGGAATTCATCAGAGTTATATTTTTCCTGATTAACACATTCCTTCATCAACTATAATTGCAACCATTAAATTAGATTGCCTCCTGTTAATCTTCCACTGCTTCAATCCTATTATGCAGAGAAATAATGTAAACTGTCAGAATTAGAGGATGTAAGTGCCAGTCTTGAAACTAGAGAAAAATATTGTTTTAATAAAAAGCCTTTCCATCATAGTGAACCTTAAAGCAATACATAGATGTCATTTTCTTAAACCACCAGAAATGTGCATAAAAATGGGAAATCTTTTCATTAACAGGAAGAAATAAACATCATATCAAAGCTGATGGCATTCTCGCATGCATCATTTGTATAGCTCAACAGACAGCTTAGAATTAAAGGGAGCCTCAGGCAAGGACTTGGAAAAGCAAATAGGAGCACTTGAAGTCTTAATTTATATCTCAATATAAAGTTTATAAGGCTAGATAAAAAAGTAGGTAGTAGAAACATTAAGCCCCAGCAGTCTAGCTAGTCTGATTAATATCTCTTTGAACAGAACTTATATTAAGACAGTTCGGGGAACACACAGCTGGGTTTAAAAGGAAAAGGCTGGCACAGCTGCCAGGCTTGGCACATAATGGAGGTGGAATACTTCCTCTAGAGCTGCCTTATGTTAAAATACGATATTAATCTTGCAGTGAGTTTTGAAGATCTCATGATCTGAGTGAACGGATTAGCTTCTGCAGCACTGAAACATTCTACACGTCCTCCTGTGATTTTTTGAAGACTTTATCAAAGATTAATTAGAGCTGCAGCACGTTCAGGAAAATACTGCATTTTTAAATGTTAAAATAAATTATAAACTGTCCCGAGTTTTCTAGTATATAGATAAAACCAGTGACCCGTGGACTGAATAACTGATCTTCAGTACCCCTATCAATTATTTTTTGATATTTGAGATAGTAAGGGGAAAATGCTTATTACCAGAATGAGCAGAATTTTGTTAGCTTTGCTGTGAAGAGTAAAATATGCATATTTAGAGAAATCTACTGTTTGTTTATTATCTAATTTCTAAGATGGCTTGGGAAAATCGTCATTGGTGGATCTTAAGACTTCGTTGTTCATTCAGAAAACAAGTGACTGGAATGCCAGAAAAAAAAAGAAAAAAACCCCAAGCAACAGAGTATCTCCATAAATCCCCAGCTCATACATTTTCATTCCAAGGTTTCTCCTTCAGTTTTTCACAAGATGATTTTTTTTCTCCTATAGGTTAACATGAAGGTATTCTCAGAATTCGTTCAGACTCCCATTTGTAACTATTATTATTACAATGAGTACCTTCCCTGCAACAGCAAAGGTTCTCTTGAATTTTTTTCAGGCTTATTCAGGCTATTTCAACCTCTGCAGTCCTCCTTTCCTTGGTGCAGCAACCTGGCAGTCCTCCAGCTGTGGCCTGGAGGTATTAGTTGATGTCCTCTGCCAGGACAAGTATTTCCATTGCCAAAGGGGTTGAAAGATGCTTAAATGTACAGTGTATGCTTTTATGACCTTACTTTTTTGCATATCTAATTGCAGTAGTTGCCCTCAGCACATTGTGCTATTAAAAACAGGGGTAGAAATGAGCTCAGTGCTCCTGAATTTGGGAGAGGTATACAGCGTCCTCTACTCATGTGTGGCCACATTTCGAAGGAAGACACCCCTGGGTCTTGGGTAGGGAGAGCTGGGATACCAGGTCTCCAGCTCTGGTGCTGCTGGCTAACCTTGGCTGGCCGAGGGTACAACTCCCTGCCCTGTCCCTTTGCGGCTGAGCTGGCTGGGGGCCGCTGTAAGTAGGGATTGGGAGGGAGATTCAGACGCATGTCTCTGGTCTGCAGTGTGATGCTTTGATCATAGACAACTCTGGCCAGTTGTGCGCAAAACTTAGATGATGCAAAATACGACTGACAGTATTTGGAAAGGATAGTCACTGCATTGCCAGTGGCGGCAGGAATGACTTTAACAGCTAAAGATGAAAAGTAGCTTCTCCATGGAGTGCTCTCCATTGCAGAATGTGTTATATCCAGCACAGTGGCATGCCCTCAAAGGTAGAGGAACAGAAAACAGGAAAATGGAAAGGACATCAAGGAGGAATTGGTAGGTGACAAGAAAAAGAGGCAAGAAAAGAGACACAGAAAAGCAAGGAAGATATGGAAGTGCACATGGGGAAGAAAGGATAGAAAGAAATGGGAGCAGAAAGCTTCACAAAGATGCTGAAGAAAACTAACATGAGAATAAGCAAAGTGATTCAGAGAAGAATAAAGTGAGAAAAAGTCAGAGTGAGTTGGAGCAGTCACTGAAAAGAGACATAAGGGAGCTGCCCGTGCTCCGGCAGGAGTAGGTGATGAGGGGAGCCAACACATTCGCCAAGGTCAGCACCCAGCAACCCCATAGATCAGACATGACAGCAGCATCCTTATCTTCTTCCAGGCCCATCCTTGTCCTTCAATCCTTCCACCCTAAGCTGACATCATAAAAAAACAAAGATGCTCCCTGAAGTGCACGAACAAGTCAGTCCCTGCTGAGTTCCTTCCCTGTTTGTAAATGGGATCTGTCACAGAGGGAAAGGCCTGCTGGCACCGGTGGGGTGAGACACCACTGTGGTCTGAGGAGACCACAACTCCCCATGGTGCTGCTGTCAGACGGCTTGTCTTTCTTACTCATTTTTCAATTAAGTTTTCACTCTGGCAGTGGCAATATCCATATAGCACATAGGTTTTTTTACTGACGAGAAAAGGCTTGTCAGAAGTGGATAAGGCATTTTTGTTGAAAAAATTCTCATTCTGTGTCCTTGTCTCTCAGTCTGTCATACCTATTTCTAAACTGCCTACTTTGGGATCTGAGCAAAAAGTGTATTATCACTTAATTCTATGAAATATTTTCTAAAGTAGTTTATGTATGTGTGGGAATGTGGAGTGTGCAACCTAATTAAATTACAATTGTCCTAATTTTCATTGTAAAAGTTATTATATATTTGCAATCTAATTACAGAGTAGTTTCATGATAATTGAAAAGTTATTAGTGGAATATAGAGTGAAACATTATAGGAAATCACTATTTTGTCCAATTTGCCCGTCATTATTTGTCTAAAAAATGTAAGGACAGAATTGCTTGCATCATACTCTCAAAAAAATTTTGCTGAAAGGAGTTCATTGTTCAGATTTGAATGAGTGCTTAAGTGCTTTCCTTCTCTCATCCCAAAAACTTTACATTCAATCATCCCTCTACAAACCATCAAAGTACTTCTGGTGGACAGACAGCACTTCAGAACATCCTCAGGTGCTTTTTGAGATAAGATGGAGATGGAAAGTAGAAGAGCATCTGTATACTGGGTGATAAGGGTGAAAACAGCGTCACAATGAATTATAGTATATCCGAGGATGTGGAGTATTTTTTTCTTTGTTCCTTTAAAAGAAATGGAGCTTTGCACTTGAGGCTGAGCTTGGGACTGTTAATTGGGAATTGTCAGAATGAGTTGCAAGTGTGGTGAGACCTCCGTAAGATTACACAGCTGAAGCAGAACAAAACTTTTCCAATACATGGATAATTGCATAGAATTTACCTACAGGGCTTTGCATTATGTTTCAAAATGTTTTGAATAGCAGTGATCTTCATGGTCACAGTATTCATGAGAGAACTGTTATCTACTGGAGAAACATTTCAGGTAAACTTCAGATGGCAGCTCTGTTATTTCTGCACTTGCTACGCTTTTAGGACCTGCGTCATACTGTTTAAGCTCAGCCTGTTTCAGAGGGGTGGCTAAAGCCTGGCTCCTGATGGCCTTACTTCATGTTGGGAAAGAGAGAGCTGGTCCTGAAGCTATTCAGGTTTACATGGTAAACATGGGAAGATCCCTTTGAACCATTGTTTTGCACTGGTAAATCAAGGTGAAGATGTGGCGGAGCCCCATTTTGCCGATAAAAGGGGGAAAGGTCCTGGCTGAGGCCAGGATTGGGCCCATTTGCTACCGATGGATGTTGGAAAGCAGAATGCAAAGCATCACCAATGTCTATGAGCAGACCAAGCCAAACCTCTGCTAGGAATGAACGCTGCACATCCAAATGCAGCACTTGGGCTGCACTTGCTCTTTCTCTTCCTCCTCCCTACTTGCTAAAGAGGTGCCAACATGTTTCAAAAAAATGATGCTGGTGGTGAACGGACTGCAGCCTGTTTTTCTCTCCCAGTCCCTGTTGACAAACTGAGCCCAGCACCTATACCAACTGCTTTGCACAGCCTTCTGTCACAAATGTCGTCACCCACAAGAGAAGGACTAGTGATTCCATTGCTTCTGCTGGCACCACTAGACTTTGCACTGATCTTGGGAAACATGGAGAAAGGTCTTCCATGGCCCTTCACCCCTCTCTGTGATCCTGAATAAAAACTGCAAGGTGTTTCTTGAACTGCAGCAGCTTCTATGTTACTATTAGGCATGAAAATAGAGGCATCTAACCCACACACTACAAAATACTTCTTATGGTGTAAATATATATGTTTAAAAACAAAAAAAAGCTGAATACTTTCTATTCTTCTTGTTGAAGTTTTAGCCATGGAAAGGGAAAGACTGAAAAGAAGCACTGACAAATCACTAATTTCAGAACTGGAAAGAAAATTTTAAAGTCCTCAGAAAATTTGTACACAGAGCTATTTTAAAACTAACAACAGAGTGATGACATCTTGGAATGAATGCCTACAGAGTTAGAAAGCATAGGGTAAATTAGTTTCAGATGGATGACAGACATATTAAAAAAAAAGCTTAAATGAGTTAGAAATCTAAATCTTCCTTTCAGACACGACTAAAGGCACTTAGAGAGACAGCTTTTTTCAAAATGTGACGAGCTCCTCAGTTACAGACACCCTTTGAAAACTGTTTAAATGTAAGATAGTTTTCTTTGTAAAGTAGAAAACGTGAGAAATTTTAGATAGCCTTACATGGGGAGGTTTGTAAGGAGTTTTACTGAGTATTGTTGAGATAAGACTTCAAGAAAATGGATTTCTGAGAAACCTCAAGACTTGGCTAAAGGATCTCACGCTACTTACTGACATTTCTGTTGCTCTTTTCCCCAAATAAGCAGCAGTAGAGGTAACAAGAGCAGATGAAAATATGAGGGTCATTAATAAAAGCAAATTATGTTTAGATTTCACCAGTAAACAATAAGGAAAGAAATCAGTTTGCCCAGAAATTCAAGCAAAATGTACAAGTGTACAGCAATTTATCCTACAATGTTCTCAAAGAAAAGGACATTAATAGATGGGACATGTATCACTGTTGCCGAAACTTGTGTGAGCATCTTGCAACAGTCAGGAACATTTCCAGGGAGATTCTTCCTGTGGGAAGTGCTGTGTGCCCTCTGCTTTCTCATCAGTCCTTGTGTATCATGTGCTCTGGTCTCTACCATGGAGAATAAGCTGGTTTTATTTTTTTTAGTTCATTTAGTTATTAAAGAATGAATTATTCTCCAGGCTCAAGAGATACTGATGTATTTTCATGTGGTACAGACTAAGAACATTTGTTCACAAATTGCAAACTCTGTTACCACTCAGTTTGCCAATACTTTATGTCCCCAAACTATAGATTTTATGGCAACTTTGTGATACAAATTTGGGATAAGGATTTCTCTGATCCCAACAGTGCAGGCACACAGTCTGAACAATGTTAGAATTATTTATCAGAAGTGTACAAATCTTGATGCCCTTCACAAAGGCCAAATAAAATGAAATTTTCTTTATGAACACATTTTCTCTATATACAGCATTATATATATATATATAAAATATATATACTTTTGCATTGCATGTAGTTACAGTTAACACACTATGGTAGCATCTCTGTTGAAACATGAATTTTTGGCATCAATTTCTGAATTTTTGTTTAAGGAGTAGAACAACACAGCACAAGAAACAATCACATTTCCAACATTATGAGGTTGGTAATTCCAGTAAATTATGTCTTGTATGCTTGATTCAACACTCCAGGTGTTTTTTTTCAAGTTTTTTTTTGAGCACCTATATACTTTCTGTGAGCATCAGGGTCCTGATCTAGTTGCTATCATGACATGAAAAAGTATCATATAACAATGTATTTAAAGAGATGCTACCAGAACCTTTACAAGTAGTTTCTAAGTTTGGGTCTCTGTTTAATATTGACTACCTTTTTCTCAGTATTTTGACAGGACTTCAATGAACAGGTTATTTTCAGGAAGCCATGTTATGGCCAGGAAAATTGCAAGACCATTTTAGGTAAACAAAGCTGAATAATCTGTTTACATCAAATACAGAACATAGCAAAATCAGCTTCATTGATTCTGAGGCAGACATTTTCAATAAAACCAGCCAACCACAGATATATTTAATCACTTTAGTAAAGAGGATTTGATTTTCTACGGCAACTGAACATCTGTCACATCCAGTGACTTCCCAGATACTTTGCATTTTTTGTTCCAAAACAGATGTCCGCAGCACCCTTTGAGTGAATATTTGGTGTTCCATCTGGCCCAGGCATGTGCTCCTGCTACCACCTTTGTACCACTGAGATTTTTTAGAGGAAAATTTGTAAGCAATGTTGTTTACTTTTGAGTGCTTAAGCCCCATCAACCTCACTGGCTTAAGACACCTACTTAGATTTAGGCTGAAGCACACGTGTTGTCCTGGCTATGACTGCTTTTTCAGTCAAAATGTATGCTAGTAACAGTAACATTTTACATTTTCTCTTAGAAAGTTCCATCTGGATTTTTTTCCCATCTGAGCTTGGGAATTGCAGAATACCCTGGCTTTCTGTGATATTTTGCATAATGAGATAAAATGAATAACCTTAGTGGACTATGTGGCTGGAATTAAATGATCCTCTCACTCAGACACAACCTGGTTGTTACTACCTGCTCCTGAAGTGGGTTTCCATAAGGCAGAATAGCTCCAAGTTAATGTGACCTGCAGGTCTGCTCCATGCCATGGGCCCCCAGGGACACTTCCAGAGGGTGGCTGTTCCTGGGGAGGCTGGGAGCGGTGGTGTCTGAGAACCCCAGGGAGGCTGCTGGGGCTACATCTGCACTCGTGGGCAACACTGGGTTAGAACTAATCCCTGCCTCCTTACCACATCTAAAATGGACATGCTCTCTCTTGGTTTAGATGCATGCGTAATTGTCTTTCTCAGATACTGTCAGAGAGGGATGATCAGTCCTGGAGATTTTAGAGTAATAAATCAACTTTGATTTGATGAGCTAATTTGAATTTTGGTGATGAATTCTTCAATAACATGAAATAACAATGGAAGAAGATCAGAGAGAGCTTCTGAACAGTAAAACCTTAGAAAATGCAGATGTGATATAGAAATGAAAGTTGTTGCACAGCTTTCCTAACTGGCAGTGCTTATTACAGGATTTAATAACTTTTTTCCTTAAAAAAAAGCCTATTTTCATGTGCAGTTGATTAGATGAGGCGAAAAACTACATTTACCTAATTTTCAAGTCAGACAATTGATTTTAGAAAGCCAGAAGGTGCAAAAAGTCAGAAATTATGTTGTCTAGCTTTGGTGTTACAGGGTGATGACCAACATTTTCATTTGTTGGGCCTAGACACCAAAACCTTCTTGAACTGTTAGAAGAATTCAAATGCAGAACAGAGTGCATTACTCTTGACACTTGAAGAAAATTAGCAAGTTTCAAAATCACTGTATTTTATTTATTTCTGAATTTTATGAGACTTTTATATTATCATTTGTATTAAAAATTGTTTTATAGGAAACACAAATTCTAAATAAAACTTTGCAATTTATTAACACTGAATCCTTGGTCTATTTACACACACATCACTCTTATGTAGCATGAATTGTATAAAAAAAGATATGTATTTATTTTTATATCATATCAAGAATTCATACTGAATCCAAATCAGGAATGACTGATGTAAAATAAATATTTTGTGTTCTTCTAAAACTTGTCTATTTTTGTTGGATTCAGTGCTCAGGTCTCATTTGTACAAAATGGAGAAGAGCTTGTTTTGCTTCTTTTAAATTTTGCTGTAAATTGTTAATACATCTTTCCATGTCAGAATCTAAAAAAGTGCTCTGCCAGAAGTGTACATTAATTCGGTATTACATGGACAAATTCTGCCCTTGGATATGCATTTCCACATTTGTATGTAAGACAAGAATTTGATCCACAATTTAAAAGTAAGTGAAGCAAAGACACAAAGTAAAGCTTCTAGTTTGATATAAAAAGACATTAAGCAACTTTATTTTGGGCCCAATCAAGCATGCTTAATCCAAAATGTAATGCTGCCTTTTCAAGACCAGAAAGTGAACTAGATTTCAGAGACATTTATGTTCTGCTTTTATGACATTTCTTAGCACTTCAGTCTGCTAGAAACTCAGGTGTAACTCTTCTCTGCTGGGACAGTTTAAACCTGCTTCCATGGATATAAAGTCTTTACGGCTAGATTTGAGGATACCCTATGGTGGGTTGTTCACAGTTTCTCTTGGTGACATTTTTTCACATGTACTGTTATAGTATCTGTGAACTAATAGCTCGTTCATGACTATGTTAAGTGCCAGGCTGCAAAGCTGTTGGATCAATAATCTCTTTCTACACAATTTTACATTTTTTGCACTTTACATTTTGTTCTCTTTACATTCATTTTACAGTACTTCATAAAAGGCAGAAAGCATTTCCCAGGAGGGTGTTGCATCCAGTGCATTGAATGAGGCAGAATTCTTGAGAAAAATAGTATATTGTCATGAGTTCAAAGACTGACGTGCAAATATTCAGAAGAGGCTGAATAAAGATTTCTGCCTTACTGATGAACAGCAGGGCCAGATAATAGAAGTTGAAGAGAATGCACAGGCACACACTCATCCCCACCACCCCACCCCAACACACACCCACATATGAACATGTCCAAAACCCAAATCAATGAAAACCACGTCATAATACGCTCAGATGTATAGAAGTGCCAAAAGAAGGAAATGAACCTTCAGGTGCATACATCACAATTTTTTTTTTTTTTTTTACCTATTTATTCAACACATTGGATGTATTTGCTCTGGGGAAAAATCAGACTTCTCTGATGAAAGAAGCTTTTGCCGCAGAAATTGAAAGATATATAACGAATGGGGCAGGGGATTACAGGATAGATATAGGGTGATCTTAAAGTTAGCTTTTCTGCCGTGGACTTTTTTGTGTATTAGACAAGACTGTATTGGTATCTTGGGACTGTTGCCTGCATAGATGAAGAATAAGTTAATGACAACAAATAATAATCATTGTCTTTGGGTTCGATTTTGGGTTGGGTTTTTTGTGTTGATGTAGTGGTATAGTGATGACTTATACAAGTGGGAAAATATGCAGTTATATCACTTTGGAGTATATTGTAAGAAAAGCAAGAGATTTTTGCGGGTGACTCACAAAGTCAGCAGGTGAATGGCTCTGACAAATTTAATGATAGAAATCCAGTGATGTTTTCCTGTTTCCTCAGAAATAAAGAAATTTCTCTCATTATTAATAAATGTGTCCTTACATTAGGTATTAAAAGTGACTCTGTCAATGATTCTGCAAAGCCTAAAAGTTATATATCACCTCACTACTTTCACAACCATTATCAAAACCATTATGAGAGGTTCTCCCTGTTGGAGACCAATACTCCAAACAGTATCTGCAAAATACAACTATACCGTCAGTGACAAATTTTGCACAGTATGTTCTAGTTGTTTAAGTAAGGTATGAATTTTTCTTGGTCATGAGTTCCAACAGTTTCAAATTGCTAGACTAATTGATCTTCTAATGTTCCATACTTATAACATTATAAAATTCCTTGTGTCTGTAACTTTAAGCAAGTTTATAATTTATGATTCCATAGCGCCTTGTAGGACTGTCCCATCAGCTATTTCTACTGAATAGTAGCTTCTCTCACACAGTCTTTTGCTTCATTTCTCTGCCATTTTCAATTGTGTAAAGAAATCTCTGAACATTTCCTTTATTAATGCTTGCTTTAATTTAAATGTGATGATGTTCTAGAGTAATTACAGCCTCTGTAATTTATCCTGTTAGTTAGAAGGCTTTCCCGGATGTCAGGCTAATCACTTATTTCTGTTCTTCTGCTAATGCTTCTGTATTTAAACTTGGTTGCCCTCATGAAAATCAGACTCGAGATCTCCATCAGCTTTATATCACATGCTGAAAATGAACAAGCCAACAAATATATAATGTTCAGTCTTCTAGGCCACTTCTCTGTTTCTTGAAGGCTCCTAGGTGTCTTTTTCTTTCAAGAGAAAGTTTCTGTGACAAGGAAGCAGAGGGACAGTACTTTGCTTAGGAAAAGGAGGGATGTTTCTCAGCGACAGCCGGTCTCAGAGGTGGTGTTCTTCCTTGGTATGCCATTTAATGGAGCAAGCATAGTTTAATCCTGACCTGGGATAGTACTCACTGACAAAGGTAGCTTTGCTCAAGTGTATCTTGAGCCTGGAGGATGAGAGGGCAGAGGGAATTTGCTTTTGTACAAGTTATTCCTTCTAGTTTTTACAGTAGTGTAGAACTGTTTTGAGAATCACACTCATTGAATAGCTTGGGTTGGTAGGGACTTCAGGGGGTCATCTCATCCCACCCTGGGCTCACAGCAGAGCTATATTCAGCCTCAGGTCAGGTTGATCAGGACTTAATTCATCTGAGTTTTGAATATATCCAAGGATGGAAAACCCACAGCCTCTCTTTTTTTTCAGCACTCAGTTCATCTAACAGACTAGGCTGTTTTTCTGCAGTGTGAGTATGGATGCTGTTATGTGCCCCTGAAGTCCCAGCTCACGTCTTCTATGGGATCCTCTGGATAGTTCCCATTGGCTACACTATTAACTGGACTGATTTTTGCTTATTTTCTTTTTCAAAGGACTTTGTGATTTTCTTCAATTTTGTCTCCAAAGAACAGGCATAACGACTTCATGCCACATAATATGAGCCACCTGAGGGAGCCATCTAAACAGAGAGCTGCAGTGAGCCCATCTTACATAGTTAATGGAGAAGAATAGCATCTCTAGCAAGTACCTCTGCCCACCCAGTCTCTGCTAGGTTTGAAACAAAAGGTTGTCTCAAAGTAAAAAAAATGAAAAGTATTGTTTAAATAAGTCAAAACAAAGTGTTCCAACTTAAGGAACAACTGGTTTTTTAGTGACAAAAACATTTGTTACATTTGCCTGAATTCACAAATTCCATGAACTGCATTTTTCAACAAATGAAAGGTTTAAGGTTTCTGCCCTGCCTGCATTAATTTTATATAATTAGAGATGAGCTTTACAGTTCTGAGGAAGTGAATTACCTGTCTGGATTTTATATTGTGAAGAAGTTTAAAATAGATTTTAGCTCAATTTTAAGAAAAACAGGTTATTATTTAAGCAGATTTTTAAGGGCTTTGTTGAATGAAAAAAGGGGTTTACATATCTGCCAAAAATGTCTTGCTGAGCCGGGGCTTTAATGAAAAAAATAGTTTAGAATGGCTTTATGCTGCAATACAAAATTAACCATGTACTTCTGATAACTGGATTTGCTCAATAATTTTAACAAACCTTTTTTTTTTCATTCAACAGAAAGGAACTCAATCTTTTTGAGTGAAGATGGAAAAATCTTTTCAGATTAAGAAGTAATAGAAAAGAATCAGAAAGAATAAACATTTATAGATACAAAAATTTACTAAAAACATTAGCATAAATCTGTTACACTGTGATAACACTACCCTATGAATGTTTTTTATTCCCTTGCTTTGATATTATTACTGATTCTATTTCTGCGTTCTCTGACAGCTGAATCTCTGAGATTTCCTTTTGAAAACAATCAAGAAAGCGAACTCTAGTGAGGAGCTGTGATTGACTATGATGATACTTTATTGCAGGATCTTTGTGTCTAGTCTTATTGGACAAAATGCATTGCTGGGGACAGGCAAACAGCTGGCATGCTAAACAGGGGATGGTATGCCATGTAGGGTCAGGGTACGGGGCTTTAGGGTCCACATGCTCTGTTCCCACTTGTTCTGCTGCAGCCTGCCATGAGAAACTGCCCCTCAGGCAAAGGGGCACTTTGGCCTCCAAGATGTTACTTGTGAGTGAAGCAGGGGAGGAGGTGGGGTTGCCCGAAAGTTTCCAAAAGATTAAAATATTTTCCTTTCTCCTCAGTGACCCATTCTACTCCATCTCAGCTTCATGGGAAGCACAAAACATCTTACTACAGTGGGAATTTATATGCAAATGAGTTTTGCATTGCATTCAGAAGCAGATTCAAATCCCTGAAGTGCCTGGGAGCCAGACCTTCGGATCAGGTTCTCAATGGCTTTTGGTAAGTGAAATTCCTTAGCACTGAGCTGATGTTGCTAATGCTGTGATTCTCAAAACACCCAAGCAGGAAGGGGTTAATTTTTGCCATCATTCTCTAGCTTCCACATCAGAAATGGCAGCCCAAGAAGAATCAACACCGTTCAGATGTGATGAACAGACTGTGTTTATTCACTTTATATACAAATAGCAGCATTGTCCCAATACCTCTGTTTAGTTCTGCAGTGATCCAAAAAGAAAATTCCATAATGAATATTCATTTGAAAATGTTTTTCATGATTTACTCTAACTCAATTGCACATAAGGTTGTTGCTTGCAACGTGACAACAGCACTTCTAGGTATTTCTGAAGAGAAGCCTATGTTTTAGGAGCTTTATTGAAAGTTAAATAAGAGTGTTAGGAATTCTAAAACCTGACAAGTCCTCTCCCCAAACAGAGAAAATGACTACAAAATAATGTGTATATTTCCCAACCCATGTAAAATATCCTGTGTCTAAATCATTTGAATAAACATTCTTCAACCTGACTTTTTGCATGTCTGCATACATACAGATTTTTGACCTTCTGAGTGCCCAGGTTCATGTCGTGATCCAGCTTCAGTTGGCATAATTTATGTAAAAAAACCTTCGAAACATAAAGATTCACAGTGTATTACAACTATTTGGCTGATTCTGCTCACTGTGAACAAGATTCAGAGGTTATAAAAATGAAAAGGTCACTGCATTACTCTGTTGCAGTGAAAAAACAAATACAACGTTAGGAATTATTTAAGAGAGAAAGAACAAAACAGAAAACATCACCAGGCCACTTTATAATGCTTCCATGCACCACATCTTAAAAATTGTGTATAATTCTAGTGCAACCCTCTCAAAAGATTGTAGCCGAAATGAAAATAGCACAGAGAATGATGACGAGGATGATCACAGATACCGGACAGGCTCTGAATGAAGAATGACAAAGTAGACTTCCCTGACTGAAGAGAGACAAAGAGGGGTGGTATAGCAGATGTCTGTGAAATCACATGTGGGGTGAAGAAGGTAAACAGAAAATGAAGTTGCATGGTGCCCGAGGTGCCTTAGAGCTTCAGCATCTGTAATGCTACAGGTCTGCTATTTGCAGATCTGTAACCTTTCACCCGAGCTGCCTGGAGCCTAGCAGGCAGTTTTCCCTTGCATCCCCGTGCTTTTATTCTGGTGCTGTTGGTCTCATGTTCCTGCACCTACCGACCCCGATGCTGTCGTTATGCAGGTTCTCATGGGAAGCGACTGCCACTGGTGTGAGAAACATCCCTGCTTACGCCCCTTCACTCTTGTTTTGCTGATTTTAGTTTATGCTGTGGAAAACCAAGCATAGTGCACAACAAAACAGGTTACTGTCATGTAAATACTTGATAAACACTATCCAGAAATACATGGGCATGGAAACTTAAAAGCTAATCGATAGGTACCTCTGATGCCTTGGTAGCATGCTCCAACCAGTGCTAATAGCATGACAAGCAGCAACACCAATAAGGAGTTTGAACCAATCCCCATGGAAAGTCCATAGTATTGGGGAAAACCATGGTAAGACTTGGGGAGAAGCAATCAGGGGCACTAGGGGAAAAGCAATGGGAGACTCAGGAATGTGAAACTTGGCCAAAGTTATAAAGTGAGGCAGATGCTGTAACTGGGGCCAGGTGCTTTCCATCAGGTCCATGGAGTTAGGGGAGCTAGGAAAGACTTCAAAGATAGCAGGATGCAAAGGAGTGGATACAGATGTGTGTGATGCAAATAACCGGGAATGCACACACTGTGTTTTGTGGTAACACATAGTGGAAAAGTGAGTTAGTCTTCTCAGTGCCTCGGTAAACCCAGGCCTGAAAGAGAGGGGAGATGCTGCAGTGCTGTGGCTGTGGGATGTCACCGTGTCTCCTGTATCTAACACATCTGGCCACGATTAAATAGGTGTCATCCTTCATTTGCGTCCTTAGCAAAAAGTGCATGTCAAAAAGACCATGGCCAATATTTTAATTCCAGATTCTTGAGTATCTTCAGGTTGAACTGTGAATTTTCTGGCACTTTAACATAACAGCACAGGAGCAGAGACACATTTCCTTGCGTTTTTTTTGCAGGAGGGTTCCCTGTGGGAACCAGACTGCACTTGTCACAAGTCTCCAGCCTGTCAAAACCAGCCAGATCAACATGAGCAATACTGGGACAGACCCACCAGGGAATGTTCACTCAGTGTATTTTCCCCTTCAGATCACACAGAAGCTTAGCACGCAGCTAACACTTTATTGTTTAAGGAAGCAGAAATAAGTTTCCAACCTGTTCTTCTCCTGATAAACTCACAAATTTGCAAATGAATTTAAAGGTTAACAATTTCATTTAAAAATTAAAGCAGCTGTTACTGTTAAAATGAGTCGGGCATCTATAATGAGAGGCTGCATTGCCTCCCTGGTTGCTTAGAATAAACCTTCATTGTTTAAGTAACAGAGAGGCGATACACCTCAGACACCCTGAGTACTACAAGGCGTGTCAGAAGGAGCTCAGTAATATGCAGGTATTAACACACCATTAGCAGGCTTTTTGTGTTCAGCAATTTCTCTGGAAAGATAGAGGGTAGGATTTTTGGAGCAATGTAAGAGTCTTAAGAGTGAAAACTCAAATTACTTTTGCTGAGTTTCTCCCATTCCCTCTGTGCTTGACTGGATCATTACTGGGCAGAATGATCTGTGACTGTATAAATCAGTTTTTATTAATACAGCAGGAACCATACATCCCAATGAGGCTGGGGCACACAGTGCATGTCACTCTGGTGAATGCCTTCCTTAAAATTGGCCGGCCCCTGTCAGGGGCAGTGCTCGGCAGCAATAGCAACTGCTGTGCCAGCAGGTTGGCAGAATAAAGCCAGTGCGAGAGGCAGGCAGGGAAAAAAGCTGGAGATCTCACCCTAGCTGTCACTGTATGTGAAATTATGGATGAAATTGAGATACCTAGGACAGTTGCAATGAAACAGTGTCTCCCGAGAATGCTGAGCTCTAACTGTTATGAGGAAGCATTGGAAAATGAGATGGGAAACTGTGAAAGTGAATGGGCTGCTTAGAGTCATTCAGATAGCATCGTGGTGGAATGTGGATAGCGAGATGTCCCCTCTGAATCTCAGATGGCCTTTCGTGTTGTTTGCTTCATTGTCTTTCAGTGTTTCCAGACTAGACTGTGGCAGTCTGGGCAGTCTCTCTGTGGACAGTGTACAGGTTTTGTTAGATACTGGTGGCTCTGGGTGTTTTCCTATACCAGGCAACACGCTCCATTTTGAAGGTCCTACTAGTCTCTTGCAATACTCTTGAACACATTAAGAGAAATGGGAGCAAGGCCTTCAGCATGCTAAAATTTTCTTAAAGCTATCCCATTCTAAAGGATTCTCCTTTGTTTTTGTTAAGACATATACAAATGTTTATACATATACATTAAGTTAAGGATATACTTTAAAGATTTTTTTCCCCAGAACTTGTGAAATGCAGATGCAAGAGCAGGTTTAGTGATGGGGAGAGCAGGACTATGAATGTGCAGAGACCAAAAGGAGAGAAAATGGAATGAGAGTGCGCGCTTCATGCCCTGGAGGCAACAGGAAAAAGAATTATATGGTACTAATGGAAAAGGCTTTCTTTTATGTTCAGGATACAAGCACTGTTGAAAGGCAAAATGGAACACGAGCCAAGGAGCCAAATGTAACAAGGAACTTTCCTGACACCTCTTACAGCAATGCTAAAGGGGAATATGTTAGATATACATTGTTTACTAGAAACAATAAACTGCAGCAGAAGGATGTGAGATGATGAACTTAATAGAAACAAAAGTAATTTCAAAGTGTGCACAGAGAACATGCATAAATGGTCACTGAGCAGGTGATCTGGAAAATATTAAATCTGGGGCTTCTGGAATAACGAACTCAAAAAAATGAATCTTATAAAAAACCCAAAAGTGGATGACATGGAAAGTGCACCAGGCAGAATGATGCATATTAAGGGATTCTCAGAAAGTTCGAAAGAGGCACAGAGTTACATTTGTTCTGCTGCTGTAGGATGTAGCTAGCTCAGAAGCCGGTCTCCAAGGTCAATTACTGTTTTATTTTCCTTGATTCCAAGGAAAAAAAACCAATACTTATAAAAGCAGTCAATATGAAGACAGATATGAGAAACCAAATGCTGTTTTACCTGGGTAAAGCTGGGGTTCATTGAAAACATGGTGTCATTTTGATAAAATGAGGGAACATCTCAGGGATAAAAGGTTTGGTTTGTATTATTTTGTGCTCCTAGCCTGAAATTCAAGTGAAATGAAGCACAGCACATGCTTATCCACAAAGGCAACACTTAAATTTCAGTCAGAACAAAAAGCTAGCAGGATCCCAGAGCACAGCTGCTCAGAGAGCATCTAAGGAAATGTATCTTCATTCCCCTCATTTCAGTACCATTTTTTTTTAAACCAATCTTCATTTTTATATGCTGGATACTTCCTAACTTTCCCTATTTCAGGCAACAAAAGGGACAAGATGACTCAAGTAAAAGCAGTTTTCATGGTTTTTTTTCAGCTCACCTGCAAGAATAATAACTTTTTGTCAGGAAATAGAGTTCTTATAAGATTTCCTGTAGATGTCAGGAATTTATATCATAAACAGTGACAATCATTCTCAGAGAACTGGAGACACAACATCCCCCACCCCCAAAACAAAAACTATAGGCACTTCAGGTACCTGTAACAGCTACGACTGCTTAATAAGGCATCCTGTGCTCCTGTGAGCATGGCATAATTAAAGAAGGCCATGTCTATTTGTCACTTAGGCAGTCTGAAGTCATTGTATACTGTAAAACAGCTTGCATCCTCCACCCCTCTCAGACCCTTCAGCAGCTCCTGCTATCTCCTTTGGCCCACCCATCCATACACCAGACCCACCTGAACTCTAACCTTGTCTCCCTGACCTGAAGTCCCATGCATTATTTCAGAATACTTAATGTCCCCTGTGCTGAGTTCCTTTGGAAGTGGTTGTTGCCTTGTAGCATTGTTGCACCAGGGACAAATCCTCTGAAATCTACTTCCAGTAGAAATCAAGTAGAGAGAGCAAGCTGGGTGTAGAGTCCTCATTTTGTTAGTAGTGATTACTTATATTCCTCTATTCCTATTTTTCCACTGAGACAGAGATGCTGATATTTAACCATAAAGATCAGTTAACAACCAGCTCAAAAGTGCTTCATTTGGCCAAACAGTAAAACCGTGTTTGATGTCAGACTGCTTCTGTCCCATCCAGTAAACGCTCCTAGCACTTCAGAGTCCTTGCCTTGGGCTTTGCCTCCAAGACCCCCACCAAATGGTAGCAGAATCAAATAGTTAACCCAGACCAGCTTAAACATGAACTCATTTCAACATCCTTGCCAGCCACAAAACTGTCAAAAGTCTGGGTTTCTCTGGGTGTTTGCATTGTAGGAGGTGTCTGTGCATAGAAGGAGCATGGAAGGACCTTCAGATACTTTCATTTAACATTTTGGCTATATGTCAAAAGCTTATTCAAATATTGAATAACAATGGGAGATGGTAGAGAACCTGCTGGGACTTTGCACTAAATATCAATTTTAGCAATTGCCTACACATCGGTGAACAGACCTATTCCTTGCCTTGCTGAGGAGTGATGGCGGGATCCTGCCACTGTTGGAGGTTCTTTGTGCGTTCCTGGTTATGGTGCTTTTTGGACTCCTAAGCTTCTCATATGTCAGATCTTGCTATGCCTGTCCTAAAGAAGAAAAAAATTTAGTCTGTGTATGGAAAGTATTTAGATACTGTGTGGTTCATTCACCAAACCAGACCAAAAATCAGACTTGATGTAGGGGACCTCACTTCACTAAAGTCGATGCAAATGAATACTCCTTCAGGGAGGCTGCATTTATCCTCCAGTTTTACAAGGTTAATTTCTTCTTTATTGTTCCCCAGAACTACTATATAAGACTTCTTTTAAGTATTTGAGAGGGGACATTTAGTGCTCTGTGAAATTCCCACAGAGACAGATGAACAGGCAGACATGGTGGAAAGGGTTGAAAAACTTAAAGGGTTTTATAAGTACATAAACACATTGTTTGGACTCTGAAATTGCTTATTTCTATTTTTCCTGGTGTTTTAAAGCTGCTTCAGGAATACTGATGAAGTAACATGTCTAGATAGTTAGGTAAGTATCGTTAGCTTTTATTAGTAACATTATTACCTTTTTGTTTACATTAAAGATCACCAAAATAAGTTTTTAAGACTTGCCTTAAACTGGTTTATGGTTTTAACTTTTGCACATGGTTATAACTCTCTGACAACCAATTCATGGTAAACCTAAAAAACCCATCACTTTCTGCCATGGAGATTTTACTTCTTTGAGGTTACTGTGCCAAGATACACTTGAGTGAAACATTTTGGATAATGTAGCGAATAAATGTAAACACTATAATTATGGGATATTATGGTTCGCCAACTATCCAATTAAATACAAATACTTTGCTGCATCCTAAAGAGAGAGAATTGATTTGACAAAGGTATATTAAACCAATGTATCTCTGAATATGACAAGGAGCTGCAAAAAGAAGTTCAATACTTTATGACAGCTAAATAATTTTAAGAGCTCCTGAAATAGGGATACTTTTACTTCTAAGCTTCACTACAAAGACTTCCAATCACCTAGTAATTTTGAGTTTGCATCAGCTTTTGGCAGTATAATGGCAATTAAGACATTATCAGTGGCTCAACTTACATGCTTGGATCAGAAAATAATGCTGTTTCCTGTGGAATTCTATTGTTCTTCAGCTAACACAAAACCAATGTTAATGCGACCCTTGACCAGGAAACTAGAGACTTATATTGATGATAGGTGACAATACATCAGATGATAGGTTTATAACCCTATGTGAAGCTAAAGCTTGGCCAACTTGTGGGGTTAGAATTTAACATTTTGACTGTTGTCTTAGACTATCAAGTAAATGGCCGAGTTTGCCCAGGTAGGTGATTTAAAGAGCATTTTCCTTGCAGTTTGAGGGAAGAAGAAAATGCCAACTCACCTAGACGCCTGGAAAGAGAATTCACTTATCAACCTGTCAAAATCACTGGCAGAGATCCTTTCTTTTACTGAATGCATTGGTTTGGGAGGTTGAAGAGGAGTCCACAGCATGTGCATGAAGACAGATTGGATAGATTGCTGTAAATTATGGAGTCAGTGAATTTATTCACATGATAAAAGACTATTCAAATTAGAATGGATAAAAGAGCTAGGCCTGGATTTCTTAATAATTTTATTCTTAAACTGCATTTTTTTTATTCTACTTATCTCACTTTTAATTCCGGTCACAGAATGTTGGATTTTATTATATAATCATAACTTTGAAATAACATGAAGTAAAGCACAGTTTTGAGCCTGAAATACTAGAGTACCAGGGTTGGAATAACTATGGTACAGGTTTGATGAGTCACTGAATCTGACTTTTCCTCTTCATTCCTTTACGTAGGGTACATCTTTTATGCCCTCACCATTTAAAATCTCCAGATTTCTAATGTGATCTAGGCTTACTTCATAGTCAATGGAGAGAGGAAAAACATTTCCAGATGACAATTGATTCCACCTACCTCCAAGATCTTACTCGATCTCTCCTACTGGTGTGAAAACTTGGTCAGAGAGAGCACACAGTCAGCTGACTTAGGCTAGACCTCTAGACTTTAAACAGCTCAGGTTAAGTTATATGAATCCCATCATAAGCTACTAGCTCGTGCCATTCCTCTGGAAGTCCCCAAATACCAGTTGAAATGCACTACACAATTCACATAATTGAGTTTGATAAACCATTTCTTAGAGAGGTTCAGAAGGAATAGTTTTCTATATGAGTACTAAAATGAGAAATGTAAGTGTTCAGTTGGAGCCGCATGTTTAAACATATTTAACAGAAGAATAGCATGGAGAGCCTCATGAGGAACGTGATTTACTAACTGTTTTTGCTTAAAAGTAATTTACATTATTACAGATATCACATCTACTATTTTTTCCTTGTGTCAGATGTATTCTATGAATCTGCTAGGTGCTTTATTTTTAGAGCTGATGTAGAACTTTTAAAATCTATTGTTCTCATTTTAAAAAAGGTTAGGATCAGATAATATCTTCTTAACAGTCCCCAAAATCTGTGCTTTGGCCCAAAAGTTAAGTCAGGTTGTGGAAAGAAATACAGGATGGTGGCTGGAGCCCATTACATGCAATAAAGTGTTGAGCAATAGAATATCATTAATGAAATGTTAAAGAACCATTTAAGAAAAATTAGCAATCAGGTTGTAGAAATGCAACATTTTTAATGAATCCAAAAAGTGAATGAAAATTTTTGTTGGTTTTGCTTCATTTAGAGAGCATTATTAACATTTACATTTCAACAGGCTACTATATCCTCTTCCTTCCCCATCTCCTTGTCAGACTTTGAGATTAAACACATTATCATACTCTATCTCTGGAAAGCAAAGGCAGCAGCTCTATTTTGCAATAATTTCTTACTCTTGTTGAATTGATTATTCAAAATACTGCAACTGCTTCCTAAATTTCATGTGTTAGCTGAGCCTTAGTGAGAGATAGGGGCAAATTCAATCAGAATTACAATTGTATAGCAGGCTTCCTTCATAGATTAAAACAAGGTCCCAGGTTTAAATACTTCTGGGTCCAAGGGTCCATCCTATTCCTGCAATAAACATGTCAAGGCACCGACCTTGCATAATGATCTCTTTTGGAAATGCTGTTTCTTAGATACCTAAGCTCTGGTGATTTGCCAGCTGTAGAGGCACTTTAGCCAAAAGGGCACTTCAGAAAATCATACCTGTTGCCCTACATCAGGCACAGTAGGTTGTTTCTGTGTTGCAGCAGTATACGCTATGAGTTAGAGTTGTATATGCCCCATGTGATCCTCACCTATGCCGGAGAGTGGGCAGCCTGTGCTGTGTGAGAGGGTGCTAATGAGGCTGGATGAAATGCTGTTGGGATTGATTAGGAAGACTGGATGCTACTTAAGGTCCATGAGTAGGACCATGAGACTGATCATGGGGTCGTAGGGAAAACTCCAGGGAGGCAGTTCACACTCCCATAGGAGTGTTGAAGGAAGACCTGAGGTTGTCAAGGACAGTGGCACAGGAGCATTGCTCCACGTTGCTTAGGCCTAACTACTGAAATGGAGGAAGGTAAGACAATTTGGGCCTACAGGTTATCCTGTTACTGAAGTGCTTGCTTTGAGGGAGAGAACCTATGTTTCCCATGGGTGTTAGGGCAATCTGGCAAATGCAAAAAACATTTCATGTGCTGAAGATGGACATTTCTACCCTGAAGTCAGACAATACCTCCTAACAGCACTACACTACGAGAAATGCAGCCTTGTTTTTCATTATTTTGATGACATACATCAAAAACATTCTCCATACTGTCTCTGCTGATGCTGCTAGGGATGAACCATAGGAAACTATTCTTCAAAGTGATGCTTTACATGGAAACATTTAAGGTCATCAAAAACTAGGCATGGGGATTTCCTTGCCTCTGTAGCTAGCTTTATTACATTAATAATGTTATCAGAGGCTATGCCTTTATTAGTAAAGGGTGATAGAATCATAGAATCATAGAATCGTTTAGGCTGGAAAAGACCTTTAAGATCACCAAGTCCAACCGTTAACCTAGCACTGCCGAGTCCACCACTAAACCTTGTCCCTAAGCACCACATCAACACATCTTTTAAATACCTCCAGGGATGGTGACTCAACCACTTCCCTGGGAAGCCTCTTCCAATGTTTGACAACCCTTTTGGTGAAGAAATTTTTCCTAATATCTAATCTAAACCTCCCCTGGTGCAACTTGAGGTCATTGCCTCTCATCCTATCACTTGCTACTTGGGAGAAGAGACCGGCACCCACCTCGCTACAACCTCCTTTCAGGTAGTTGTAGAGAGCGATAAGGTCTCCCCTCAGCCTCCTCTTCTCCAGGCTAAACAACCCCAGGTCCCTCAGCTGCTCCTCATAAGACTTGTGCTCCAGACCCTTCACCAGTTTCAATGCCCTTCTCTGGACATGCTCCATCAACTCAATGTCCTTCTTGTAGTGAGGGGCCTAAAACTGAACACAGTACTTGAGGTGTGGCCTCACCAGTGCCAAGTAGAGGGGGACGATCACTTTCCTAGCCCTGCTGGTCACACTATTTCTGATACAAGTCAGGATGCTATTGGCCTTCTTGGCCACCTGGGCACACTGCTGGATCATATTCAGCCGGATCTCGACCAACACCCCCAGGTCCTTTTCCGCCAGGCAGCTTTCCAGCCACTCATCCCCAAGCCTGTAGCGTTGCATGGGGATGTTGTGACCCAAGTGCAGGACCCAGCACTTAACCTTGTTGAACCTCGTACAACTGGCCTCGGCCCATCGATCCAGCCTGTCCAGATCCCTCTGTAGAGCCTTCCTACCCTCAAGCACATCAACACTCCCACCCAACTTGGTGTCGCCTGCAAACTTACTAAGGGTGCACTTGATCCCTTCATCCAGATCATTGATAAAGTTATTAAACAGAACCGGCCCCAATACTGAGCCCTGGGGAACACCACTTGTGACAGGATGCCAACTGGATTTAACTCCATTCACCACAACTCTTTGGGCCCAGCCATCCGGCCAGTTTTTTACCCAGTGAAGAGTACACCCTTCCAAGCCATGAGCAGCCAGTTTATCCAGGAGAAAGCTGTGGGAAACGGTGTCCTATCGGTGATGACCAATAGAAGAAGATTCATAGCATGAAACAGTTCACGATGAGAACACGATATCCACGCTACACAGATTTGGGGAGTTTTACATTGTGGTAACCATAGTCTGAGCTCCTGGACTGAAGCCCATTCATGACTGAGGCTGCTGAGGTGCACTGCCAGATTTTCCAGTTTAGTTCATCCAAATGGACTCCAGGTCTGCTCTCTGAAATTACTCCACAATGCCAATGAAAATGTGGTAAATGGGAGATATTTGGGAGATGCGCACCTGTTTTGAACCAAAACACTAACGGAGATGCACCAATAAGAAACCTACTTATTTGCTACTCAGTGGAAGTCCTGGGCTTATTTTGGAACCAACTAAATTAAAGAAAGCAATATGCTTTAGCTTGTATCACCATTTTCTTGGACTATTACTTCTGTATATAAACTTCTAAGTCAAAATCATCTTGGGATGTAACTATTTCTAATCAGTCATGTTATAGGTGAGCAACTTAAGCAATAAGCAGAATTTGGTTTAATTGGTCAAGAAAAAAGTCTAAGTTTATGACATACAAGGACCCACTTCTGAAATGGCAAAGGTGTTTGCCAAGTAGGAGTGAAACACATTTGAAAAACTGCAATTTTACGCTGTACCACATACAACAGGAACTAAATATTACCATGACTTCAATTCCATTAAGTCAAGTTCATTCTGTTACAATGCTGCTGACTTCAGCTGACTTATTCTGAGGGTGAATTTAGGTTGATAACTTTGACAAAATACAATGGTATCTACAGGACTGCTAAAGACATTCGTCTTTATTTCCAGAACTCAGGCTTACAAGTCCATTTACATTTAGTTTCTGAATTTCTGGTAGAACAACATGTAACTATTCAGTATTATATCATGAAATAGCAACATGCCCTGTGACTTATAGGGCTACAACTTAGTATAGGATCTTTGTGATACCAAAACACACAGCAGAACTAAAGCCATTTACATATGTTCAAGAAATCTGAAGGTAAAAATATAACTAAGCTTTCAAAGTAATCCTTTTTATATGTATACTTTTCCTTTTGGTCCTATTTTCATTTCTGTGGGCAGTTGGTGTAGCTCCTTGAGCTTCTGCTTCCAAACTAAAAAAACCACAATTTGCTTCAGATAGCTTACAATGTAACTCCTATTCAAATACCCAAATCTACAGTCCTTCCCCAAATAAACCTCTCCTAACACCTGTGGATATATACAATATCCATAGAGTTCAGCACACCTCCCTCCAAGCTCTTTGGAACAATTTTCCATCACTAAATGTTGGGAGAAAAAAGGGATAAGAAAATAATGACAAAAACTGTTGGGCTTCAATATCTGTGAATATAACAAAAGCCTTTTGACAGCTGATAGGCCAAGACGTCTCCTATAAATGGTCATTTTCTTTGTACACAGGAATGCATCTTCTATAATAATAATCTATATTATTAAAGGTAGATTCTGCTGACAGTAGGTTACATACATTTATAAATGACAATAAGCCTTGTTTAAGGACAATGTAGTCAAATTTCCTATGGAAGGATTTGACACATTCCAGCATAGCAGAATGGAGTGAAAAACAGTACTAATGGCAAGTAGGTCTTTTTTCCAACTAGCCAAACTGTGAGTGAATCCCTTTATTTTGCATTGTGCTTTTCTACTGTTTCCAGAAAATCTACACAGCCGATATTTGGATCCCTTCAGAAATGTGCTCTTGACAGCTGCGAGCAGATAGCAATAGAACTTATGTTATTGTCATTTGTTCTGGCAGTACATGCAGATACCATCATAAAACAGGATGACAGTTTGTTTACAGAAAAGCAACTTGTGTTTGCATTTGATAGGCTGTATTAAGAAGGCTGAAAACTGTTTTAATCCATCTAACATTCTTGGAGATAATGTCCACTTAATACAAGACCAACCAACATTTCTTTTCTGGAAGCAAATAAACATTAGAAAGTGTTTCCAAGGATGTTTTCGATATATATTGTCATTAACATTGGTTCTGCAGATTGAACTGAAGTCAGTCTATTAATGTTAGGTACACTGATCTGTCATAGCACAAGAAGCAGTAAAGTGCAGAGAAAGAGCTGTCGTGCTCATCCTCAAGGGGATGTTATAGATTTATGCCAATTATAACAGGTAAGAATCTCTCCCATGATGTATGGGTGTTACAGAGATATGAAAATGTTGCCCCTGGGCACAAAAGGCAGCATAGCTGTAGAAGTAATTTCCCTTTACCTCCAGCTGCAAGATGACATTTGTTTCTAAAAGACTTTCAATAAAGGAGAAAACCTGAGAATGCATCTTCTGTACTAATTTCAGATCAGACCAGATCAGTGCTTTTTCCTTTAAAAACCAAGCTGCTACCATCGTTCCCCTCCTTTCCACACCACTTCTTATCCTTTCTAGAATAAAATGGTAGCTCCATGTAGCTCCAAACAAGTGGTCCAGGTTTGATTTACCCATTGTTATCAGTTGTACTGATAACACTGTATAACACAAGCCATGCATCTTTAGTGCATGGCTATCAGCTCTTATGGAATGGCTCTTGACTGATACAGTTAACAGACAATCAGGTGTGTGGTTGTCCAGCTAAGAAAGGTTTTAAAATGGATGAGCCTGATGCTCATTTGCACTGAAAATCTGTTGACCCTGCCCTGGCAACAAAAATTGGCATTTCACACTCACCATACACCACCAGGATGTTCAGGATGACTTTTTATAAGTTGCAAAGTCCTTACATGCTAATTCAAGCATAATTTTTTCCCCATATGAAAACTTTACAGCAAGTTCAGAAACGTGAATCAGTTTTATTTTTAATAATCAAGGTTAATTTTCTCACTGAAAACCTATACATTTTCAAGTGCCTGATTAGAAATATTTCCTCAAATTAAAAATCTACCCTCCCAGGCTTGATTCGATTTTTTCTTTTTTTTTTTTTTATTAGGGAACAGAGGTCTCTGCCAATAATTTTAATCAATACCATAACAGAAAAATTAAAAGATATAAACTATATCTAATATTTCTGATGGAAACTTTCAAAACAAGAAACCTGCATTAGTCTGCGTTTTGCTTCATATTCCAGCTAAATCAGTAGAAACCATCATCTTGACTCAATTAATTTTTTTTTTTTCTAGTGGGCAAAGGTCCGCATTTATTTTATGTGGAAATGTGATAAACAATAAAAATTGGGTAGAAACATTTCACATTTTGACCTGTGTTCAGATAACTTTTTGCCTGTGTGGTGTAAGAAAAGGGCAGCTTTCCATTTGTTTCAGTGGGTTGTGCATGTGGCTCAGATACTCCTGGGTAATCTAGTATAATGTCATGGAGTTATTGTGGGGGACATGAGTCACGATGAAATCACTCTGCTATGAGATTTGAATCAAGCCCAGAAGGGAAATGTTCTCCATTAACTAGCGTATTTTGCAGACAATGGTCTTGTGCAATGTAAGCATAAAATGGTTGCCCTTTCCATGTTTTGGTCCTGTTACAAGGATGTAAAAAGCTGCTCTCCTCCAAGGCTCAGAAGACTCACAGTGCAATCATTTAAATAAAAGACTCAGGAAGAAAATACTTGTTCACCTGGTTATGAATTTCCACACTAGAAAAAAGTGACTTGAAATGAAATAGGAAAATACAGTGGATGGGTGTTATTTAAGCATATAGTTTTAGTGCATCTCATGCATAGTTAACTTCCATTCTTCTTTAATGTTTCATCCAAAGGACACAAGGGGTAGTGCTGGGATAATTCTGCAGCCACACATCACCTGCTGACAAGCTTATAACACCAATTTCTGGAGTCTGTAAGTCTCCAAAAGTCACACTGATAAAATATAGCTTCCACTTTCTCTGCAGGCTCTGTTGCACTGTACCCAAGTATAGGCATATACATTAAAGGCTAAAGTCCGTACAGACCTATGCTTATATAGGCCAACTGTTGAAAAGCTTGGGAGGGAGCTTTAAGCCATTTAAGACCTCAGGGAAGGAGTTGAGTGCCTGGTACAGTGATCTGAAGGAGTTTTAACCAGAAGAAAGTGGGGTATCTAGGATTTGGGGTAGGGAGAGAGGGTGATCTAGGGAACAGCTGTCTGTGCAGATTTTCAGGCTGTTCAGGTGGCTCAAAATGTCATACCAAACAAAGCTGAGCAAGTCCATGCTCTGCAGCCTGGCTGGGGAACTGGGCATTACGTCTCTTCATAGGGAGGCTCAGGCCATGGGGCCGGCGCAGAGCGACTGCTCCACACCTCTCCCTTTGGAAAACTACATTTAAACATCTGTCAACTAAAATGGCCTTTCCTGGGGCTTATGCTCCTCCTCCTTAGTGTACCACTGCTGCATCCACCAGCCCGGGCTTTGGAGTGGCCTGCGTCCAACAAGTCCCTGCGCCAAACTCCCCACCAGGAGTGGGATGGACCTGGCGCAGCCAAGGGCACACCAGGAAACCTCTGCAGAAAGCAAAGCTAAAACGTTTGTAAATAAACAAGGAAAAGGAAATATGGGACATTCATAGCAGATCCTGTGTCAGGTATCCAGCAAATTTAAAGTGGGTTGGTCCTGTTAATTCTGCATTGATTTTCACAAGTTCTGGATCTGGCCCATTGACTTCTGACTTGCTGCCATGTCATATAAACATCCTAAAGTGACAAGAATGTAAAAAAGGAGTAAAAACCTGTTACTTTAATTGGTTTTGCTCATACCTTTAAGTACAAATATTTGCTCCAGGGTTACATCTAAATCTTTTAAAATAGTAAACTATTCCACACAGTTATTATTCTCTGCATGAAAAGTGATTTTAGTCTGCTATGAATGTGCTGTTTTATAATTCACTATTTCATAATCTTTAACGGGAAGAGAATGGAAAGGAAATTAACTCTGTCAGTCATGTTGTTTTCTTCTAAGTCTCATACCTACACTGAGGAGAAAACAGATTAGCTGTTCCACTACCTTGCATATTCTTTTTCATTTATTATCTTTCATTTTTCTTCTTTAAAAAGTTGTGTCCATGAATGTGAAGGACAAATGCATTAAGCTGAGTGAGGCACAATTCATAAAGATGCTTAACGTGGAGAATTAGATTTTCTGCTGAACCATGTCTGTGGCTTCTTGTCCTCATTTCTCTCCAGAGATCGGCATTTTTTTACCATGAGGTCTCGTTCTGTATAAGCTGGGACTTTGCTTTAGCATGTGCAGGGTCACTGTGCTGATATCACAATGTTTTCGAGGAGGGGAAGCAAAACCACTTGTGTGTAGAAGATTATATCTAAACGCATGGTTTTGCTTAGAGCTGTGACTGAAGAGCTGATTTTGTAGTGACAGATGTCTCTCCCTTCATTTTCATGGCCTCATCTCCTTTTTTTCATGTTTGTCTCTTAGGATTCTCATGAGGCTGGCTTATTTGATGTAAAATACCCGGTAGACCCTGATATTGAGCAGACACACAGCAAGAAGAGGTGGGTGCAGCTGATCACCATAAGGGAGGCCAAAAAGCAACCGTGTATTACCTATATCATGGCTTACTGGGATTTGTAACCTTTTGCATAAGCACTATGAAAACCAGCCATGGCTCAGGAGTTAGGGGAGTTACTTAAAAATTCAGGGTCCTGGATTAAAGTACCTGCTCAGCAGTAGGTTGCTGGCATTATCTTAGGCCTAAGTTACTAACCTATATCTGTAGGCCTAAAACTTCTAAAAACTCAGTAGAAAATTTTGCTTGGATTCCATTTCACAAATGAAAAGAAATAGTAGTTTCATGCCTCCTGCATGGGGAGGTTGTAAGGCTAATTACATCAGATACACAGTCTGTAATCTCCATGAATGGAAATTGCAATGGGAGCTGTGTAAGATTTGGTCCTTACATCTGAGGAAATATTAACACTTCCAGGATGCATAAGCAAAGGTATAATTAAGTTTGTACCTTAATTAACCAGATAACAGCTAATGATACCTTTGTGGTAATTAAGAGAATACCATTGCCTTCTAAAGTGTGATAAAAGCTACAACCTTTGCCCTTGTCAGGCCGCTCTGTTCTCAGCAAAGTCAGACCAAGCAGTTTTAGAGCTATGAGAGCCCCTTCTTCCCTTCCCAAGGGAATAGTGTGAATAGTCAAGAAATGAAGCCAGTCTAGGCTTTTCTGTATGTGCATATATCCTTTTATCTGGCGTTCTTCAAACTTTACAGAAATCTTCAGCCTTCACTCGACAGTGCTCCTGTGAAACATCAAAAGTATTTGCTTAACTTGGAGGAAGCTGGTAGCATAGTATTCATCTGGTTTGTATTTAAAGGCTAGTTTAAACCTTCTGGAGGTACTTTCGTCTCACCATTTATTCATATGTGAATAGTGAATTTTAATAATTCATTTTGAGCTGCTTCTGCAAAAGTATTACTTCAGTTCAAATTCTGTCCTGTTAATTACGCTCTCGTTCTGCGCATCGTGAAACTCTGGTTGATGGTAATTCTCTTGATCCATGTGAAAGTAATAGAAGTGCTCTACCAGAAAAGTTTTTAGATGTGGACACATTGCTGGCCCAGGAGAGTCTGCATTTTGCAGATAATATTTTAACTTATGATAGTTCCTGGTTCGGAGCTAAAGTGCTGGGGGAAAATGCACTTATTAAAATGCTAACTGAGTGTCTCCTCTGAAGTAATGATAACATCATCAAATTTCAGAACCATTGGGGCAGCTAAAGCTAGAGAATTGATTGACTCTCTTGCAAAGTGGCTCTAATTCGACTAATTAGATGTTGAATGGGTGTTAAAGTGCAGCCTGAGTGATTCATTGCTTTTTCAGCAACAGTACCTTTCTCATTTAAAGTTTCTGAAAGTTAAAATACACCATAGTCATAGGTAAAAACATGAAATAGCTATGTGTTTGAATACCTATTTGTAAAATACTGCACTTGGCTTTTCACAAGGAATATAAAGCCTGATCATGCCTGTTCCACATAGAAAACCCATGAAATAGGCAAATTTACCCAAACGATTTCCCAAAAGTTTCCAAGATACTAGGTAAGAGCTATATGCTACATGCTGGAAATAAGACCTTCAAATTGTGTGGTCCTAAGGATCTGTCAGCAAGCTTAAGCATAACCACAAAAATCTTGGCATGTGTGCCCCAGTGGATGCCCCCAAATCTGCCTCCCTCCCCAAATTCAAGGCGTGCAGTATTTAAGTCATGCACCATTAGAGCACCCCACCAAGCCGTCTTTCCTGTAGGGAAGAGGCCCTAACACAAGGCAGTACAATGGTAGCTGTCTCTAGCATTTTGCAGTGGTTCTGGCCAGGCAGAGCTCAGCCCTCGGGCTACGGTCCCATGAGGATTTCTTTGGAGGAAATCCTTTCTCGAGGAGGTCCCCCCCATGGTTGTTTGTCCCTGTGCTGTACCGCCATTTTGCTAGCACAGACGTTGGAGGGCTATGGAAAAAAAAACAGGCTCAGGGTACTGATCCAGTTGGAAATTAATCAATTTTCTCTTGCAAGGTTATTTTTCAACTGGGTCTGTTCCCCAGTTTAGGTAGTTGGGTGGCTGCATGAACTGCTGTGCTGGCACTGTGGAAGGGGTGGTGTGGGGGTGTTTCTGCAGGTTTCTGCAGCTGGCATGGGCAGGCTTGCCAGGGACTGCCGCCGCTCCAGGCACCTAATAAGGCAGAATGCTGTCAGCCCTCCTTTTTTAATGGTTACTGAATTACACCTGGTACCAGAAGTAAAATGAACTATGAAAATAGCTTGAGCGAAAGAAATAGAACAACTAAAACACTCAGCAGAGCTTAAACTCCAGAAATGTGGTTTAATCAGAGCTTTATATTGTAGCTATGAGCAGTGGCTGCCAGTGGAGCGGAAAAACCTCAGAGGTGTCCTTATTCCCAACAATGGCCAGCTCTAAGAACATAACGGTTTTCAATTAACTCTGGAAGAACAGGTGAACTATGAACCTGTAACACTGCAGTCTGAGAAACACAGCAATGTCTGCAGAATGCATGTGTACTGAGAATACGGTATTAAGCAAAGTGCAAAATAAATGAAATCCTGGAAGAGTTTAATTCTGCTGTCACAAGCAGAGCTAGATTCTCACCGTTATGGGGAGGAACAGCAATGAAGCCTCCAAAGAAAGACAAGAGCATTCCTAACATTTGAGGGGCAAAACCCACGAACACAGCACAGGGAGCCCTGGAGTTTAGCCAGTAACATCTACTGAGCAAAGGGATGCCTCTCTCCAGATGGACACCGAGGAAGGGCAGACAGTGCCCTAACCCCACAGGTGTGACAGGGAACCCAAAACACCACAGAGGGAGACCTGGGGGAGGAAGGCACACAGAGGTTGGTGCTGGAGCCTGCAGAAAGCAGCGGGGGGAGTGGTACGTGCCCAGACACTAGGAGCACTTGGGAAGAGACACATGAGTGAAGATGGAGGGCATTGCTTGGCATGTGTGTGCTTGTCAGCAGCATGTGCACAGTAGGCATCGAAGGATGGCAGCAAAACTCTTAGCTCAGAGGAATTTGTCCCCAGAGAAACAGTTGGCCTGATTATTGGCTTGAAAAGAAGTGGAGCACTAACTATTTTAAGCTGGACAAGGGTGCATTAGCCAAGCAGCTGCTGGGAACAGTGAAAGTCACACTAAGAAAAAGCAGAGCACTTGAAGGGAAAAGGGTAAAGCTAAAAGTGGCAGCGGGGAGGTTGTTGCCTGTCAATGGGTATTTGAATTGTAAGTGTGTGAGTAAAGAGCACTGAAAAGTTTGTAATGAGATCAAGCTAAAACTATGTCAGCCCCTGCTCTACTACAGACCATCTGACTGGAAAAGCAGGGGACCAAACCAAATATGAAGAAGTCTTCTAGGAAAAGGCAAATTCAGCAGGGTCCAAAGTAGAGCTGAGAGTGCACAGAGACCCCAGTCACCCCTGTGGGGTGTATCACAGACATTAGTGGAGGGTTATCATTTTCCACAAGCTGAGGGTGTAGCCTCTATTATCACCTGAACATTTGGTGAGGACGGGGAGAAAGTGGAGTGAAACAAATTAAGGATGACAATTTGGAGAAACAGCGAGTAGATAGTCGTTGGAGCAATCATACATGTAATTTTTTCTCAAAAGATAAAGTACCAGAACACCACAGAGGGAGTGTTTTAAGGCATTAACGTAATACCACACAAAATGCTCTAGAGCACATGCTGTATTATTTTGTACTTTTACTCTGAGGAGCCACAGCAGAGCATTTAATATTTCTATTTTGGCTGACCCGTTGTAAGGAACTCATTCTTAGCCAACAACCCTCACAGTGTCAGAAAGCTTTTATGTTAATTATATAAAATCCACCACACTGTCTACACAGTCCGTTTGCTTCCTCAAATATCGAGCCACGCGTTTAGCTGCCCTTGATTCTTCTTTTAAGCTCAAATTAAGACCAAAAGCCAATTTTTCTTGATCCACCTCGGTCATAAATATAAGTGATGAGCAAAAGAAATGACAGAAGCATCAATGCAATATATCCTTTTCAAAACCTGGCTGCTGAACTTTTGTTCTCTGCCTCTTACCTATTTGGATCATTGGCTTTGGATCATTGATTTGTGAGCCTCTCCTCCATGTATACGTTTAAAAACATAAATAAAAAGCAACTGGGTAAAATTTGTACTGCTGAATTATGTGAAAACATAATACTGATTTTAATGGTACTTGCGTAAATACAAGCATGAAGATCTTTCTATACAAATATTTATGTTGTTGATAATTATACTCAGTTCATTCAGTCATAGGTGAAAACTTTCACTGAAATATTTTCAATTTCTAAGCTTAAAAAGAGTTAGTTGTGTTAAGCAGGGCTGAATCCAACAGCCTCCTGGCAGAGGCGAGGCTGCTGCAGCTCCATGCCCCAGGTGCAACCCATAGCAAGACTGACCACGTATTCCCAGTAGGCACAGGCACTCAGATACAGGTGTGCAACACATATGCGTATACACACAGATCAACACAGGCAGACACACAGAGCACTCACATGAACACAAACACCACCAATGCTCTCATCATCCTCCCCTCTTTGGCAGCTCAGGGTGAAGCTTTGTTAGTGGGAATATACACATATATATGCATGGTGGGTTGCTCCAGCAGCTGCTCACCAGCCCTAAAGCTATATTTCCCCTTGACAGTAATGTCACTTTGGTGTCTTATAAGAAATGTGAGGAGGCATAAACATCAATATTTGGGATAGAATCTGACACTATATTAAAGAGGACCGGACAATAGCAGAGCTAAGCATACAGATTATAATGAAATGGAGAAAAAACTAGGGACATGCTAAAGGCTACATTTTAAAAATGAGAAATGCTTTCCCTTGGCAAAAGATATCAGTCTTTTACTGTAGACTCAAAGCTGACCATTTTTTCCTCACATATTTGATGTCTTCATTACTATTATTACAGCAAATTCTCAGTGTCAGCAGAAATAAATAATTACATGGTGGTTTCAGAAGGCAATGAATTCCACTGTGTTTTAAGCTTTTTGCCTGTGTCACCGTCTGTATTTCTAATCGGGCCTCTGTCACACACCTATTCCAGTTTCATGCCATGACAGAATGAGAAATCTGAAGGAAAGAGTCAGACCCACAGCTGCAATTTAAAACACCAGTGTGTGCTTGGGAGCACTGGTTCATTGCCATTGTTCAAATGTCAGGTCTCAGGCTCCCTGAAAAATGAAGTTGGCTTGAAAATATAATTTTTAAAATAATCTCTTTAGGGTTCTCTCAGTTACAAGCCACTAAAACTGAGATAGCCAAGGTTTTCTGTACAGCCATGAAGGCTGGATGAGCTCTGTCACTCTCTCCTTAGGTTCTCTTCTCTCCCTGCCTCCTGCATAGCTTAACTGTGTTTCTCAGCTTTATCTGTGGATGGGGAATCCGAGCAGAATAGCAACCACTATTCAAACAAGCCTGGACATGGCTAGTGTGAAATTGTTAGAGCTGATAACATGCAAAACAACATTTCTGAGGAGCAGGAAAACAAAAGGTAATTGTGCAGTAAACAAGGTTTGTTTTTGTTTGATGCAGTGGGTTGGTACATTTTCAAGTTACCATTTTGCCTGACTGAAGTTCTCTGATCCTCGCTCTGCTGCCAGAAGGGCACATGCATCCCCACGGAGGGTCGTGCCTTCCCCAAAGTGGACACCATGCTTGCATGGTGGAACAGGAGCCAAGCCGAACAGACCTGGTAGGGAGCCACTGGTGCATACTACAGATCACATCTCTGACAGGGATGCCCTACAGTGCTCTGCAAACGTACATGGGGCCATGATACTGGCAGCATCACTTTTAAAATACACAGACTGTAGGAAGAGGTCTCATGTTTCTTGAAATGGGCCTCCTTCGCATTCCTCACTGGTGGCTGCATGGATGCAGACAGATGGCTTTCTCATCTGGAAGCACAAGGCAGAGCTGCCCTTGTCCTCTCAAGTGTGGTATATCAGTGAAATTTTCCTGGTGAAAGCTCAGGACTTCCCTGAATAGTTGATTTGCCTAAAATTTAATTTGCCTTTCATCGAGTTGTTTTTATAGTCACCCAGCAAAGTATGTTTGTACATGTTCTGATTGCCTTCTCTGGAAAGACTTAATCTTGCTGTCCTTGCTGGCCTGGCACAAAGACAACATCTTATGGTGGCATTGCCCCAGGAATGACCACGAGGAAGAAAGTATGTCTCCAAGAGGAGGTCACATCAAGGATAATCAACCCTTTGGAAACAAACTGTTGCCCTTGCAGCATCCAAAGCCAACCCTGCTCTCATCCTCCAGAAGAGCTGTGCCACCATGGCTGCCACGCTTTGCTCCCTCCTTATCTCTCAGACAAATAAACAAAGGTGCAGCATTGGAAAGGGGCATTATTTTACCTTTTTCAGCTGAGAGTTGTGGGCTGCATAGTCCTGCGTGGGGGTAACAAAAAGGATACCCTGTCTCTCTTTTACACAGCTGCGCAAAAGCATACTTTCACACACTGTATTAGAACTGAACTCTTTTCTCACTGCCTATCCTTTTTTTGGAGATATTTCCCCATTTTCTTACCACAAAACTCAAGTGAACCCCAAAGATAAGCATATTTTTTTGGTCAAGTGTTCCAGTCCCACTCTAGTTTGAAAAGGCAAGGTACATTTGTTATTCATAACAGTGCAAAATCTGAGATGCGTGATACCAAGAGACAATAAAATAGGGCTTTAAATCTATATGTTAACTATGGGCATAAAAAACCCCAGAATGGACCAGAAAGTACTGATTTAGCCATAAAATGAAACTGTATATCTAAAATTATTTATATGTTTTAATTATTTTAGGACAAAATTGCGGGGACAAGTTTTATAGCTATTAGGCTCTATTGGAAAATTGGATAATGCATAAAAGAACAAGATAATGAATGCTGCTGCATAGAGGAATGAACAAAGCTGTAATACTCAGGTAGCAATAGGGAAGCTTATGTTTATATTATAGATGAACATACTGTTCAGGAGTGATACAAACTGGTTATAATGTCATCACAGAAAGGAACGTCACTACCAAAGAGCTTTCTATAAAAAACCCTGATGATTATTTATTTAGACATAAAGGGACAACTTTATTTCTGGTGCAACTCTATTGGAATTCTTTCTCATACTTAATCTGTAAACTTTCTGGTGATCTAATGCAAGCATTTTGTCATATATCCTATCATGATGGAATACGTATTAGTAAATAAACTTCTCTGATGGCCCTACACACAAATACCTACAAGCTTTTTTTAGTTGGAGATTCTTTTATCAAGACTGAAAACAACACTTCCTTGATTTAAACTGTCAGATCATCTTGGAAACAAAAAAATGAGACACTTACATCTTAAAAATGCAATCTATAAATGCAAACAAATTACATAAAGGCACTGATGAAATTGCAAAATCCGTAGTGTTCATGAACTGGTGATATTCTTGTGCCCATGTTAATAAGACATAAACACTTCATAGAGCTGTCTTATTATTTGAATTTATGTGTTGACATGGTTGCAAAAACACTTGAGATTTGTTTATCACTCTTGATATATGTATTTATATTCATTACAGATTTCTTTGCATTGCAGCTGATTGCATAGAGCAAAACCCAAGAATGTAAACACATAGCAGGATGGCTAAGCAGGTGTTAACACAAAGGTGCTGAAAACATAGATGATTACTTTTTGTATTTCAGGCATCAGCATGAATTCTGTGAATTTTTTTTTTTTTTTAGTTATGTGCAATGTTTTTTGTGTTTTGGCAGAACATATTCCTCACCAAGACTGATGCTAAGAAATCCTGGTTTTAAAGAATGAAAAGCTGAAAACTGGTCTGTCAGACGGAGAAATGACTTTGGGTATCAAAACCCAGCTGAGTAGCAGAGTTACTAATTAGCAGAAAGCTTAGCAAAATTAAATACTTTGCAATATACTGCCTGGTACCAGTTTTCATGTGACAAGTCTGGCTTTTCGGCTCAAGGGTACTTTTCAGCAAGGGGAACAGGAGGGAGAGGATTTCAAAGAGGATGAGAACAAAGTATGAAAGAAAAAAAAAGTCAGGTGATTAGCATAATCAAATGGGAACATACCAAATTACTTTCTGCCTGCTGAGGTGTTTCCCCACAGTATTTTCAGTGTTTCTTGTAAACATTAAACAAGAACAACTGTTTGTCTAGTTTTAATCTTTACATCACACTTCATTAACCAGAGCAAAGTAGAAAAATGGTGTAATTAGGATATGTGTTATTTCAGTCCATAAAAATCCAGAAGGCAATGTGTGGTAGCAACTCCCAGGAGATTTTGGTGGAGGTTTTGGTCATGAATCTGGTCCTATACTAAACTTTTTATTAGAAGAGAGCAATGCAGCTGTGAGTGGCACCAGTGCATTGGTTTGATAGGCAAAGCCAGTGAAACATATGGTGCAACTGCAAACTTGTGTAAAAATTAAGGAGAGCAATGCTGTAAGGAATGAATGCTGCTGGGACAACAAAACAAGAGACAAAAAGAGAAGGCTTGAAGTAGCAAATTAGAGCAAATTTATCCATACAGTATTTTCTTCTACAGATTTATATGGAACTCAGTAACTTATTTCCTTGGCTTTGACCTTGGCATCTCCATGGATTTTCACAACAACTTCTAATAGTACATGATGGGGTTGGCAGAAGAGCATTAGATCTGGTAGGCTATATGCTAGAAGCCAGATTTTCATCTGCATGAAAGCCATTTCACATCACAACAGATATAAAAAGGGAGAAGAAAGTGACTACATTTCTAAATCTTCACATTGACAGTCACAAGAACAATGCCCTGGAAGCTGGTTATTACTGACGGATTTCAGAGCGGAAAGCATGAATATGGCATGGGAATTGGTCTTTGGGCTAACAGAATGAGTGGCATGAGAATAAATACAATACAATACAATACTTATTTATTGTTTTTATTTCCTCTCTGCAAATTTGCAGACAAGTAGTCCTCGAAGTACTTATTTTAGTTTTATAACATTGTTGTCACCTCAGAACACTGGGAAGTTTTCAATCATTCAGGCAATCAAGGTGCTGTACATTCTTTCCTTAAGCAAATTATATTTGTGGAAAGGTCAGAATATAACTAATTGAACTTTAAAAGAATAATTGGCTTAAAAGACTTAATGATTTGAATGGCTTTGGAATTTATCCAAACAGAGCAAATAATTTCGCTCATGTTAAGTAACAGTGCTGTGCTATGGTTAAAACCTATACCACGGCTCTGTTCAGATGTATGTCATTCCTGCACATTTTGGTTAGAAAAGGAAGATGTTGGGGTTCTGTGTTGGATCAAGAAAAATGCCAGTGGGAATGCAGGGGAAAAGGGCTCTGTCCTAAATTCTGAGATATTGGGGCAGAGTTTGCACCTTAGGACACTGTAAAGTGCAAATTCCAACCAGTATCCCTGAAATATCCCTGCCAATTTTTTTACAAGTTCATTGTTTCTAGCACTGTATTGGATTTCAGCTTGGCAAACTTTGAATAATTATACATTGTCTAAACACTTTTATCTGTTACTCAGTTTAAATAGCAACCTAAAATCACAACAGAAGAGATTCTAGAAAGATGTCTCTTTTTTCCTTATTTTGCTTTTTTAAAAATTTTTTTTAAATTTGAAAATTTTTTAAAGCTAGTTGACAGAGAAAGATAGTCACATAAATGTGCTCATATTCTTATGTCACTTTTTTTAATTAATGAAGAGAGTAACAGAACTTAACAGTTTTGAGCACCTGCCTAACTCTTGTAAACATTTTCCCTTTCATATGTAATTTTGTAATGACCCCATCGTTTCAAAAGAATCAATTAACTGTTTCTTAAACATGATGAGGTCCTTGTTCAGAGAGGATGATATTCATGTTTGTGACAATCTTTCATAGAGGATATGGGGACAAAGTGCAATAGGCTGCAGCAGAAACTCCACAGAACATCTGCCAAGAGCCTGGCACTCGCAGCTTTCTTGGTAAGAACTGGCTTTCTCCCTGCAATTTGGAACTCCCTGTGTTACTGATGCCTACATCACACAAGGTGTTTGCGTATGCTGCTCCTTCTTCTCTCACCCCTCATCACACAGGTGTGTTGCTAAGTGGTACCCACGGAAGAGCAGCACCACAGTTGCTGTCGGAGGAGGCTTGCTTCAGGGCAGTGATAGCCAAGGTCCCTGCGCCAGAGTACAGCCCCGGCAGAGGAAAGGCTTACAGTACAGAGGGGTCAGAAGGGATGCATGCTTTCAACAAATTAGGATGCAGGCCAGAGCAGAAATGAGTTTCCTACTGCTTCCAAATGTGAAAGCTCCTTGCAACACAGGGTTGTGGGGCAGGCAGTGCTGGGACTGGAGGAACGCTGCGAGTTAACTGGACAACAGCAGCGATGCAAGGAGTACCGAGGAAGAAAAATAAAAACTGCCAAGACCAAAACTCAGACAAAATAAAATTTCTTCAAACAGTGTTTTGGGGCATGATGAGTGCCATCAAGGGAGAAATTAATCTAACAAACTGGTATCCTTAAATCCAGATTCTCCCATGGCTGTTTGTTGTCAGAGCAGCTGGTGCCTGCATGCCAAGGGGGATATTTTCTCAGCAGGAGCTGCTTAAATGTAAGAGAACCAAGCATTCTCTGCAGTTTTAAACTCATTAGTCAGTTATCAAGGATCTGGAATATTTGGGAGCTCAATCAATGAAGTAAAATAGATCATTTCCCACTGTTCAGGAAAGATGTTAACCAGTACCTCTGAACCAGATCCCGAACAGGTAGCAGAGCTGTTGTGAGAAGGATTCTTGCCCTGCTGGCATTTACTGATTTATAGGGCAGCAGGGACTCTCCACCCTTCCTTTCCCCAAAAGCTCGCCCCTGCTTTCCCTAGTCTGCCAAGTCTCAGACCCACTGAGTGGGACTCATACCTTTGACTCCTGCACCACGCTCCCCTGCTGCAATGCCAGGCTTTTGTACGTTCACAACGTTGTGGCATAGCCCCTCTCCACTCCCAGAGAACTGTGTATAGACACTGTCCATCTGGCCAGTGACCAGCTCCACCTAAGGCACGCAGGAGCTAGGCCATAGGGAAACACAGGTCATGGCAGTGCACTGAGCTGGGAATGGCTGTAGTGCTCAGCTACTCAGCCAAGAGTGAGCAGTGAGGACACCTGAACGGAGAAAAAAGACTGTCACTTCATAGCAAATAACATTTGACAGCTGCCTTTTGTCTGACATCAATTTTCCATCCTCAATATTTTCAAAACAATCTGTATTTCCAGTGAGGACAGAGGGCATTTCAGTACCTTCTGGCATATGACTTCCCATAGTTTCCCATTTCTTATCGTCTGAACAACCTGTTTGTCTGGTAGCTTTTAGCAAGTTTAGAAATCCTTCCCATGTACTTCACATTTGTGGAAAGGCCACACTGTGGGATTACCTGTTGTGGGTTACACTGCTTTCCATCCCGGAGGATGCTTTGCTGGGAGGATGGGCTGCAGCCCAAGGTGGAGCCTGCTGGTGCTGCTCCACCGGCAGATGTGTGCACACTCCTCACGCCTACTGCTATTCCTGCACCGACTCTTCATGCAAGTGGGCTACACCAACATTGTTTCATCTTTGGCAGAAAACTGCCCCAAGCAGTATTGGCACAGATGCAAACAAATGGATTTGTGGGCTATTTCGTGAGCAGACCAGAAGTGTTCCCCCGAGTGGCTGGCTCAGCTGGCAAGTGATGGTGGCATTGAGGGACTCTCTGAAGCCCAGGTAATGTGAGGTTTTTCCTCAGGTACTACAACTGAGGCACGCTCAGGATGCCCAGTAAGGAACTTGTAGGACCAGACGATAGGTACCATCAAGGAATTTGAAATGAACAATATTGCCAGGGATGTTGTTTCAGGGTAGTATAAAAATGGCCACTGTGAACCTTGCCTTGTGCGCCCTCTCATTGTATCTCAAGAACAATACAACTGAAACACAAGAAGTTCAAGCCTTGTTACAGAAGCCACTCAAAGTTTCTAAGCTTTTAACTGCCTCCTAAACTGAAGTCCTGAAGCCAAGTGCAGGCTACTCTGCTCCTGGCCTTCTATACAGTAACTTGTGTTAGTTGATAACTGCCTCCCTAAAACTCTTTGAATTAGTCCCAGATGTCCTGGACTGTTGTCAAAGCTCCTGTTATCAGGAATTAACTGTTGGTTTTGCAGATCCAGACTTTTCTGGGATCAAATGGAAGAAATGGGAACTGCTATTGCTCCTTTCAGGCAGATTAAGCCTATAGGAGATTGAGATATGGAAGGGGAGGAATAATTTTTCTCTACTCTGGGGAAGAAGTCTTTATAAGAACCACACATCAGATAAATAACTGGGTTGATTTTCTCCAACTGCTGATAATTGTATGAATACAGTTTTTAAACTCATTTAATTTTAAAGCAAAACCTTTGTTCTTGGGAGAACAGAAAGAAAGTGGAGAGAATAAAGAAAAATGTAATATAAAGAAAAATATTATATTTAGCAATACACTTGAAGAAATAACAAGGCGGATAATTTTACCACTGTCTTGCTCTGATCACATCATGTCTCTGTTCCTGATTTCTGCAGTGCTTGGCTTCACTTTTAATACCTTGTCCAATGTCTCCCTTCCTTACCTCTCACTCCACTTGCTGGACTGATCTTTGTCTAGCACAGTTTGTGACACCAACAACTTCCACCATTTCTGAAGCTTTCCAGCAAATGTGAACACCTTTCTCTCACACTGCCCAGCAGCTGGGTGGATCTGCCTCCCTACCTCATCAGTCCTTCCACTGCCACAACACACCAGCATGTGCTGGTGTGGCAAAGCCACTGTGGCTTATGCTGACCACTTTTGTCTCATTGTTTATATTCTTCCCTTTGAAGAAGACTTTCCCTTCATCTTCAGATAAAGAGGGCTGAAGTTCATACCTATAGGAATAAACTGCTGGAAGAGACCATTAATACAGAAGAGAAAAGGTCATTGATTCTTCCAGTACAGGTAATAGTATTGCGGAAAAATTGCAGGTGCAGGAGACGGATAGCCTGAAGAACTGAAGGGACAGTAGTACCATATCCTGAAAAATGGGGAGTGCAGACAGCAAACATGACTCTCTTGATTCACTGCCAAGTAATTAAACATAGGTATGGCCTGTCTTTAAAGAGTTTTCTATCTTTAATGCATTTAAAGTGAAATAACACACCTAAATGACCGAGCTTTAGTTCATCTTTACCATATAATTTCGAGGCTTCTTGTGCGATCTTGGAAAAGTTGCTTCTCTAACCTGTAACTCAGCTTCAACTCTTAACAATGTTAATTTGGGCTAAATAGATGATACCAAAGTACTCCTGTGTTTTAATAATGAGACCCATGAGAGTAGCCTGAACAGATCTTGACTGGACAAGGCCCTCCCATCTACACATGGCCCAAAGACCCTGTGCAAGCTGGTCTAACTCATGAGTTGGATCTAACTTGGAAGTTGGCCCAGGTGACCTCTATGGGTATCTCCCAACCCAAATTACTCTGTGATCCCATGGCATGCAGACAATAATGAAAATATGTCTATTCCTTTGAATTAGACAGAATTCAGTGGGATTAATTACAGCAAATGCTCAAATATCTTTTTTGTAGTAGTCACTCACTATAAGTAAAAGATAGAGGCATGGAGAAATGCAGCAGTGCTCAGACATGATTATCTTTTCATGTTTCTATTAAAAAATTGTTTGCATGTGTTTAACCAAGAAGAATCCAGTGAGTTTACAAGCTCGTGAAGAGACTTACTGCACCAAATTAAAATCTTCTCTAACAAGTAAAGCTTCGGGGGACTGTGAGAGAGAGATACCTGCAAGTTTATAGGTACATAAATTTAATATGTTCCTAATATCTGTATCCAACTATCTACACAAACACATATATTTACACAGAGAGAGAGAAAGCAGATATATAGGGAGAGTGAAAATACATATAAAATCCAATGTGTGTCAATAATTACTCCACAATACCTCCAGTACTTGCCTTTTAAGTTATTCTGTCAAGCAGTTGCTAACATCTAGTGATTGTGAATACATCAGACTGGAAGATACTCAGTATAATCATAATTGAAAGAATCTACTGAATTCTACAACCTGAGCAAGAGTGTTTATAATTTATGTTGGACATTTCCAAGAAGCCTTTAAGTGATTTCTGACCACAGATAAATAGACCAAATTATTTATATGCCTTTTAAAAATTCCACCTGAGTCCTTTCCTGATTTATTGATTCTAAGCATGCTGATTTTAGGTTTATCTATTTAGCTGAAGACATTATATTTACAAGAAGGATATAATAATGTGTGAGCTTTCCAGACAGTTTTAGACTGATGTAGCTCTTCTAATCTGTCTGTTTTCTGCTGAGGAGATAGTGTAATTAGTTTGTCCCTCTCAACTGCTTTCACTACATCCCACAGGATATATGGGCTAATTTCTTCTGTGTTGCTATAGAAAAACTATTATCTTACAATATCTCCAGCTGAGATATTATGCCACAAATCCTTTTCAGAAGCTGAATTTCACAAGCATTCCCAGAGAGCTGCAGATAAAGAGAGCCATATTTGTAGGCATTAGCAAGAAGAAAATGAAACAGCAGATACACACTACAGTAGGAACTCGTGTAAAATTAGTCATCAGTACATGTTCCCCTGGAAAAAAACTGATTGAATATGGGTTTCCAGAAAATAAGTGTAGAAAAAGAATTAACAGGTACAATAGAATATGCTCTTCATGCACAGAGCACAAAATTCAACCTCTGCAGAGGATGAATCACTTAACAGCAACTTATTTTGTCAATTTAAGAGGTGGATAGATAGGGGACAGACAAAATGTTGTCTATTTTAAGATTTAAAGTCACCACAGAACAAAAAAACCTACATGTAAAAGTTCCTTTTCTGAAATTTGTGATAGCTTTCTTTGTGGAAGAGTTTCTTTTGGAAAAACCCATGGAATCATGGAATTCTTATCTTCATGGAAATACTATTGCAGATATGCAGCACAGTTTGGGCAGGCAGCCTAAGTTAGCCACTTCGGAGAACAGAAAATGACATGCTGGAAGGCTAGAGTGGGTATGGGTTTCAGACAATGGAGAACTGTCTGAAAAAAGGATTGTCTAAAATCTGAGAAATGTTTTCATAATGATACAAACATTGAAACTAGGGTAACACTGAAAAGAATTACCTCATTCAAATGTGGAATATAAAATACACTCTAGTGGTATTTCTGGCCCCTTTATTTATGCCTTGCACATGTTCCTGGAAGGAAATCTTTTTCTTGAGAACCTTCCTGTGAAGGGATAGCAATGTACACACTCTGGAAAGAATATATTTTTTGCATGCAGATTCACTCTGAGAATGTTCACACAACTATCTTCAAAGCTCTTTGTGGTCCTGGGCCCATCTACACACAGATGAAAACAATAGTGCATGACTGTGGCGATGGATAGCACAACATGAAGAATGGAGCAGTTACAAAGGAGAAACACTGCAAGCAATAAGTGGAGTGAAGGGTTTGCAAGTATCTCATAGTTTGAAACAGGTTTCCAAAGAGTGTTCATTCAATCACTCCAAATAACAAACACATTTATAAAAATCAGGCTATAAGAGTAGTGTCATGGGTATGTATTTAGTAATGCTGCAAATAGGTTTTTTTGCCCTAATGATAACCATCCCTTGCTTATGCAGGAATGGTAGGAGCATCCCTCCCCTTTGATGTGCTTACTCTGCACCAGTCTGAGGGCATATGCACACTGCAAAGTCCCCCAGCTGACCGTCTGAGATAAACAATAGCACACACCCTCTTCAAACCATCAAAATAAATGGCCTAAAATCAAGCTGGGTGAGCAGGGGACACATAGGAGCACCACAGATCTACAACAATGTGCTTCATAGATAAACCTCAGGAGTAGCCGTTGCACATGTAGGAGGTGCTGACAGGCTCCTGGGGGCTGAAATTGTGCTGCAAAGATGGAGAAGAGCGTGGGTGAGCACAGCATGTGCAAGGGGATGCATTTATTTGTGGCCCAAAGCCCAGGGCTCCAGCCCTCTGCCACCACAGCCCTGGCAGACAGCAGCAGGGGGAAGCTCCTCAGCTTCCAACCTGCAGCCACAGGTCAAGGCTTTCCCTCAGGAAAGTGTTTAAACAAAGTGTGTCCTGGCAGATATCCCAGAAGTGTGCCCAATGTCTGTAAAACAGCAGGACATTCCTGAGCAGGGGACTCTGTGTATATGTGTGTGTATTTATGTATACGCGTGTGTACATTTATATACACACACAAATACTTTACACACTTTGTAGTTAATTTACTTCCTAATAGGAAGAAAATACACTGAAATAAGAAGAGCTTCTCCACTTTTTGTAAGCATAAGCCTTCCTTTCCTTCACGGGCTGTAAAATCTCAGAAACTAAACTTAGGTCCAGTGTACCACCCATCCCAGACATGGGGCCTGTATAGTTTTGGGTAAGCACCTACTGCACCTGCAAAAAAGTTCAAAATGTGTCCTTGCAGGCTGTTTTTCATACCTTTTTTTTTTAATGTAATATATTATGATGCTGCAGCTGTGCAAAGCTGCCCTGGGATCTGGAACATCAGGGCAATCCCAGGAAAGGTGGGTTAGTGGGCAGGAAGCGGAGATGTAGTCAAAGGTTCAAGTCATTTTATCATACAGCTGCTCAATTCAGTGCATGGGTATCACCACCAGTTATGTGCTGTCTTGAATTTTAATGGTGTCCTTCATTTTTTTTTGACAAACAGGAATTATTGAAAGCAACAAGCAGAAGAGAAAGTTTTTCATAAAGAAATAGTAGTTCTTTTCCACCATGGTGGGAGCTCATTTGTTTCCACCTTGGTGTTTGGGAGGTTTTTGTCCAGAGGCAATGCAAATTAAAGGGTAAGAGCTGGGTCTGCTGCTACTGACATCCAGGGGGGATCTCAGTCACTTAGGCAGACCTGTTGTGCTCTGCCTGCCAATGTCAACAGGATCTGTGCAGACTGGGTGATGAGGATGTGACCTCGTGTTTATCATAACCCGATAAAGGCAAGAAGATGAGAGCTGAAAACTGAAATGTTTAGCTATGTTTCTGTGGCTTTTGGTCTTCTCAAACAGGCTGAATATAAAACATTGCCCCAGTAAGAAACATCTACAATATCTAAGAAAATATTTACTAAATGACCAAAATGCTGTGATTTTAAGTTCTAAAGTGTATTTCAGTTTAGCTTTCTCCTGGGTGAACTGACAGCAAGACAAGTCTTTCTAAAATGGTATTTGTTGTGTACTAAGATTTCTAGCCTGAGGGTTAAATACTTTTTTTTTAAAAAAAATGTAGAGCTACTGTAAAATGACTAAAACCAAGAAGGAATTTAAAGGCATTCACTCTCTGATCTGCCTCAGTATGGTCCAGAATAATGTGACAAACATTATCGCATTTCCTGCATTGCTACGAAGACCCAGATCTGGATTATGTCCTCTGCTGGACTCCTCTGTTGCACTGAGAGGTTCAGAGATATTCCTTTCCCATTGTATACCCTATTGAGGACTGTCTTGAAGAAATACTCTGAGTAAATACACACACAAAAGTCAAGAAGTGTTGGGGGATTAGTGCCTAGTAGGTTTAGCGACTGACTGGAAGCTCTCAGGGAGCATGGCTACACCATTCAGAGGTCTGTGGAGGGACTCCTAATCTACACCAAGGAATTCAGGACACTTTTATGCACCCAAAGCACAATCCTTTTGGAAATTATATCTGCCATGCGGAAGGTCCAGAGTTCTGCTTACTTAAGGTTAAACCAATAGCAATGCACCCTACATCCAAACAAAGGTGGGCATGAGTGCCTGTGTGTGCGAGTGAAGGGGCTCAGCTACATAAGTGAAGCTTTGCCAAACTCAAAGGAGATGTTGATTTGCTCCAGGTAAAACCTTTTCTGTGTTCTCTACTTTGAAGACAAAATTTACAGAAACGTTTTCCAAAGATTGTATTGTCTTGCTGTGTGGTCAATAGTTTGACCAAGATAGATACTGGCAATATTACAAAACATATTTAAACATTTAGTCTATATATATGCAGAGCCAGCCTTCACTGTCTAGCTCACTGCTGTCCACCTAATGAGGGTCCAGATTTAGACTCCTTATGCACGGAGATGACAGATTGAGAGCGCCATCATCAAGAACAGATTTTGTGCTTAAGTTTATATCGTAAGAAAATCTAAGTCTAGAAATGCTTGATTCAGCTGAAAATCTGCCAGTGCAGAAGGGAGGGATTTTTCCTCCTTTTATGTGGAAAACCTCAAGTGAAATGGATGCAAAGAATACAATAGTGAAGGGACAAAGAAAAGGATAAGAAAAACATTTTAATAGTGGAATAAACTCTTACCTGAACCTGCTGATATAATTACAGGTCATCTCCACATTTCATAAAGAGTGGCAAAAATTCAGGTTTTGGAGTCTTGAAGCTTCACAGAAGTGCCAAATTTTCATAGACTGAAATCAGCCAGCAGACAATTTCAAATATTTCCAAGCTGAAAAAGCCTTTCACAAAACTATGCTTATTTTGTTTGTTAACAGAGATAATCAAACAGAATTTCAGGCCTTGTTGTTGTGCCAGGCTGCGGTTCACCAGCATAAAGAATTAAGCCATTCTTGCTGGAGAAAAGGTAAACTAATGAACTCTTAATAAATAGTTTAACAGGCAGCATCAAAAAATTGTATACTCGCAGTAAATGACACGACAGTGACTTATGCTGGATTGCCCTTTGAAAACCAAGTTCTAGCAAGTTCTAGGGATTGCAAAGGGATGCGCATGAAATAATACACAGTGGGCAGCGAGAAAGTGAGGCAGGGGCTCACCTATACTCCACCTCCTTTGAAATATTAAAATAGACCTTCTTCAGGGTGTATATATGATGTACAGGCGTAGCCGTGCAGATGCCTGAGCCTGTCCTAGTCTGATGGTGTGTCTCGGTGGTGCTGAGGAAGCCATGAAGGTGCTGCTGCTGCAGCTGGACGTGTCCCAGGGTCACAACGATGTTGGTGCTGGTGATGTCTGGCCCCTGCCATGCTCCCAGGCACTGACTGGGTTTTGGAAGCTGTATCCACTCGAGGAAGGTTTGGGCAGAAAAAAGGGGGTGGTGGAGGCAGATAAACGTGGCTGCAAAAGTTGCTGCTCTTTCTCCAGATCCAGTGAAGTTTTCCTTCCTTGCTGTCACCTGTACGTTAAAAGAGCTCTGTGTTTCTCCTTCATGTGATAATTAACAGAAACACTCAGATTGGATCTAGCACTCTTCTTGATGGTGCTCTCATGGGCAATGCTGCAAGAGTCAGTCAGTTTTGTTTAACATCTTTATAAATAATACGGAGCATTCAGACAGCTCAGGCTGGTGTCACAGTTTTCATCACCGTTCAGAGTTTGGTCCCTTGGCCAATTCATAATCAATTTGCTAGCACTCGTTGTCAACACACACAATACTTTCCTGCACACTGCTGACAGAAAACATAGGAATTTAAGAGAGGAAAGATGGTGATGCTTAATTCAAAGCAGGAAACCAAAGCAGACATAAACAGCACCAAAACTGCCACCATCAGCTTAGCAGGGCAGCATGTATTTGGTCTAAAGTACCTTACAGAGTGTGACAAGGATTTATTTCAAATGCATTATCAAGGGCAAAGCAGGCACCAGTCTAGGTAGATATTGCTTTTGGAAATGTGTTGGCAACCCACAAGCAACAAATTTTCTAATAAAGTACAAAGCACATCCTGTGCAGGCATAGGAGGTCCCAGTTTTGTTTTTTCTTGCACATTTGTGTCCAAAATGATTTAAATAAATCTTTCATAGACTATTTCATGAGATACTGTAGCAAATGCTTTGCCAAAATTGATCTGAACTCTGTGCAGGTATCTTTCTCCTCCATGTTGCACTTCAATCCAGAAAAGCAATGAAAGTAGTTTATTATGCTTTCTTTTTAGAAATGCAGTTATTTTTATGCTGATTTGTAGCCAGCCAAATTACATCCTCTTTATTGAGGCTGCAGATGTTGCAACTTAACTAAGGACATGGCTGATGTCATTTGTATTCAGACTTTTGTTAATCAAGATGCTCACAGGTTTCTTGCTCTTCATACTTTTACACATTACTTCATTACCGATTGTAATCAAATTAACCAGATGGCAACTGCCAAGTTCACATTTGTTACTTACTTCGGATGACAAAACCCCAAATACACTCAAATGGCAATATTTGTTGAGATACTAATTTCCGCAGTAAAGCCTGCGCTAAAGGCAGGATTATTGCTTATTATTAAAGTGTTTACTGAATAGAAAAAGAGCAATCCTTTGAAGATGCTCAAAGGCTCAGGTTTTCACTAAATTTTATAATGAAGCCTCGCTGTGCTGTTCAGCACTAATAAGGTATTTCATTGTTGAGGATGAAAGTGTGCTGAGTGAACCTTTGTGAGGGGCATGTTGGACCCCATGCAAGCCAATGGTTGGCTTACCTTTTGGGAAATAGCTCTGGGATAGGAAAGAAGTTCTTGGGTATTTAAAAAACCAAGAATGTAATTCTCAGTGTAGTTGACTTTGACTTAAATGGGATTAGAGTTCCCCTCCAAGTCAAGGGGGAGCTGGAAAAATGACAAAAGATTGATATTTTTAAAATTGTTTTTGCACTTTTCCATCCTTGTTGAAAACAGTGTTTTTTCTTGCAATTGTTGTAATCATCAAAAAGCAAAGGTGTTACAAAATTTTTCAAAGATCATATTTTTATTTACATTTCAGAAAACATGTTTATTTTAAGGCTTTGTCTGTATTCTTTTAATTTTCATGAAATGTAAGATAACATTTTCCCCCTTTTTTTTGGCAAAGGCAAAACGGGAAAAGGAAAAAAGGAAAAGAGAAAAACTAAAATGAAGCTAAAATGTTGACAGGTATTTTTGATAGAATGTATTAAAATTGCAAAAATATTAAAGTAGACAGTAAGAAAATTTCCAATGAATAATAATGATCATGAAATCTACGATTTCCAGCCAGAGAGTTGTATCTGGTTAGAAGAGACGATTCTTTCTTCTCACAAAAATTTCAAAATTTTAAATGTATTTCCGTGTCTTGTCAGGCTGAAAAATAATTTAAAAAAAAAAACCAAACAGAAAAATCTAATGTAAACAACACTGGTATGTAATTTTACACCTGGCGAGTTTTCTGCCTATAACATATAGGGTCATGAGATATTTGGAAGTCTACATGTGTAGTTAGATGCAGACATTTTCATTTTTCTGAAGGATAATTATGCCTTTTTTGACAAAACTAAAATTTTCCTTGGGAAAATTTCATGTTTGTGAGAAAAGCATTTTTCCATTGGAAAATCATTCTCATGGAAAGTTCTCAAATGACACTGATTGCTTGCTTTCTGCCAATAAGTTTGACTTAAAGTATTACTATTACAAAGTTTCCTGCTCTGTCTATTAGCTGTAACAGCTTCATATAGAGTTTGACATTTGTTTAATTTTTATTTGTGTCAGCTTCAATTAAACGAAAAGCTAAAGAAGCCAACTGAAAAAAACAAAATCACTTTGAGAGTCACAGCTTGATTTTTCCTTCTGACATTATACAAATTAGTCTATTCTTATGTAGCACAAAAGATCTTGAATCTCGTAAGCTCACTGCAGCTCAACCACGTATATATTCACTTTCCACCAGTAATTTGCATTTGTCTTTTTCATAGCAATTTTAATTTTTGCTTTAAAGAACAACATAGCAATGGACTTTTAGACATTCTTTCTAGCCAGAAAATCTCTATGTCCAGCAGATCTGGATCCGTACTGTGGTCCTCAGCCCAGACTCTTGGTGCCTAAGTGGGTGCTGAAGGAGGGCTGGGAGCTTCATCTGCGGCAGCACTTGGCCGCTATAATACCAGCAATATTTATTTGACTGAGATAAAATCAGCAAATAAATGAGATGGCATTTTCATGCTGAGGGCAAGCTCCCTGGCTATCATAAGCAAGTGTAGATCTGGTGAATCAAAATGGCAATCTGCAGAGCTGGAATTAGATTTTTCAGCACACCGAAGGTCCTCATTTCTGATAGCCACTTCCCTTCCCAGTTTCTCCCAGCTGCTTCTGCTGTTGATGTGCAATTCTTCTCCCCCAGGGCAGCAGCTGTTGATAGCTCTTTGCAATCCAGCGACCCCAGGGCACCCACTATACTGCCAGCCTGCAGGGAAGAACAGCTGCGGGGCGATGAGACGTTGGACTCGCACGCAGAGATTTTTGTCTCCCAAATACTGCAGAGATGCCATATGCAAAATTTTGTATAGTCAGGATTCACACATGTAAACAAGACTTGGATAAAAATAAATATTTAGCAGGGATTTAGCTAACTGCGTAATCTGCTAGAAGCTAGAGCTACACAGTAATAAAAACTGAATGGCACAGATATATTGCCAATAACTATACATGCAAAAGTTAGACCATCATGCTTTTTCCAGTCATTGATATTCAAATATCCTGAACTGGATTTCCACAAAGCATGCTGTGTCTGAAACAAATGGCTGGTTCACCTAAAGCTTAATGAAGGTCAGAGCAAAACAAACAGGAAATAAACTCCCTGTTTTCTTGTCGCAGCCTACAAAATCACCCTCTATTTCCATTGCCTATTAGTGAATATACAGAGCTTAAACATTTCACAGTCATGCAACATGCTATAGTGTGGAAAGAGCTAACCATAAAAGCCTTTCTGAAACTATGTTTACAAAGAGTTTAGTTGTTGAAAGATAATCCTTGAGATTTATTTATCTGACTGGAATATACGTAAGCTAAACCCAAAATCTTTCAGATATAAATATTTTCATTTGCATAGCAAGTGGTAATTTGTGTTAAACACAAACAAGCAACATTGTTTAGAGATTTTATAACATTATTTGAAAGTATGCATGTTTTCTATGCTTCCAGAATAAAATTAAAAATGTGTAATGTATAACGTATTATATAATTGATAATGTATTTTATTAATACATTTTATTGAGGCCATTTTTTGTATGTAAATTCATCCATGAAGTTTTTCATTAAGACATTTAATTCTCTTTCTATTAGATATTAATGTTTTCCCGTGGTTGCATCTTTATGGAAATACTGTATCAGGTAAACAGTAACTGAACAAAACAACTGAATTTGTTTTTTTAACTACTCATTTTGGAGAAATGCGGTTGAAAAGTTCTCGTCAAAACTAATATAATTATCTCCATGGGTAGGTTTTACAACATGGTCTTGCTCTCTGAAATGCAGATTCAGTGAGACTACTTACTTTCATAAATATAATTATGTGTCTTACAGGACTGAAGCCCAATCCAGTTCAAATTGCAGAGTAAATCAGTTAATATTTCTGTCATGTGAGCCATTGTATTATCGTTTGTAATAACATAATGCACCATTGTTTCTTGAAATTTATTTCATATGTATGTGTTCAAAAATATCTGTATTTTCTGAAACCTGACTATACCTATATGACAAAATATGTAATGTAGTAAAACTTATTCAAAAAAGCATCAAAACTTAATAGGTTCAGAAAAAATGGTGTATTTTTTTTATCCTAATCAAAAAAGTGGAAATTAGAGGCAACTGTTATAGAAAATAACTAACTAAAGTGCTCTAACTAGCATTAATCTGAATAATTCTCCCTCTGCTCAACTGATCATTCTACATATATCCATTTTTCTCCTGTTGCAAACTAGCAGTGGATTTTAAATAAGACTTTTCTCAGAAGATGAAAATACATTTTCTTCAGTTTGATGCATAGCAATAACATTGAGAATTTCAGATTCTTTAAGGGAAAAACTCATATTCTCTCCTTAGCTTGTACACAAGCTTCCCCTTTCAGTATATCTCTATTTTTTTCTAAAAGCTTAATTTCAAGAATGTAATCTAAGGCATTTATAAAGGCATAGAATCTGGATGATGTTTTTGCAAATTCTGTGGCATATTTTAAGTAGGATAATGAACTAGGTAATCTTCATAATTAATGTTATGCTACTCATATTTATTGATGCAATACCTAAGGATAGAGCCTGTCTTAGGCATTGCACACCTGCCCAACTGTACACTGGCCTTGCCCTTAGTGACTTATGGTCTACTTACTACTACTACCACTACTACTACTAGGATAGATACAGAAATGGGACAAGCAGATGAAAGAGTGCAATTGCAGAAAACACATTAGCCCCATATTTTACAGCAGGGAATAATTGAAGAAGGATAAGAAAGATGGAAATAAATCTTTCCGCAAGCAACAGACCAAGTGAGCAAGTTTCCTCTGGCTTTATGACTTTTTACAGGGACACAATAGTTCCTCAGTTCTCCTCCCCTTCCTTTTGCTTAGCCTGCAGGACTAGCAAGAGCCACTGGGGCCGGTGGGCCAGGGTAGACTGGAAGGTGAGTCAGCAGCTGACTCTTTCCAAACTTTGCACCCGCGGCAGCAGGGGTGTCTCCAAGTAGCAGGTGGGCACCGAGGAGAGAGGTGGCCTTGGCATGGGATGTTTCGCTTCAGAAACAATTCTGGCAACAGGTCATCTGAATTAATAATTGCTTCAAGAAGAAAACAAGAATGCTGTCAACATTAGCACAAAAGACATGAAGCACTTCTCACGGAAGAATTTCTGTGAAGGGATGGTTTTGAGACTGTGCCTACACAGTTGTGCTATGGTAATCCTTCTTCTAAATGCGTTGCTAAATATCCTTCATAAGAGAGCAGGGCTGTGTGAGCTCTTCTTTCTCTCACAGAGGGTGATTATTTTCTCCTCTTCTTTAAAATATTTTTTTTTTTAACTCCCCAAGGGAACCTTTCTCCATTAGATCTTCAGCTCTCGAGCAGGATAGATGGATTCATGCATGAATGCATGCATGCTGATAAGTAGTAGGAAGAAAGACTTTTCACATCAAGAAAAACATTTTCAGAAGTATCCAAGTGACTGTGGTACCTTTTGCAAAGCTCTTCGTTGCAGAAACCCTGCCAATGGTCTTTTCATTTCCAAAGTCATTTAGGTGCCTCTCCCAGGGTGGATTCACACACTCCCTCTCCACCTGACAGCCTGGTAACGTGGACCAAACTGGAGGGCTGACTCCTGCCTTGCAACTGCTTCTGCAGTGTAGCTGTAATGTTCATGCCACCCAAAGGAGGAAGGATGCCTTCCCGGGGTGGGTTGTGTGTTGGGCATAAAGAGGGACAGTGAATGGCAGGTTTTATCTAGGAGTCATTAATGGACAAAATACCTTGTAAACTTTCACTCCACATAGTTTTGCACTATGGAGGGAGTAGTTTAATGAGGACGTAGTTTGTCCTCAGCAAAATAAAAAAAACATATTGTTGACCATGGGCAGCCACAATTTATTTATTAGCAGTGTTCGAATACTTATCTGCTAAAATGTGTTAATAAGCCAGATTCAAATGCCTATAAATATAACCTACTCTAGATTTAGTCGTAATGGAGATCAGTCAAGAAACTAAGATCTGCAGATAAATTTCCTGGTGTTAGATCCTTCTGGCCATGTAGGATACCACTGAGTTTGAAACCAGTTTATGTTTTCTATTTCAGGCTTAGGAACTTAAGGCAATTAAACTTGTTTACTCTCTTTTCTACCCTTAAAGAAGTAAGCTCAGTCTGGCATATCAGCAACACTTTTTCCCTCCAGATATTAGGCTTTACAAAGAATAATTCATCCTGAAACTTGGAAGATTCATTAGTGCCTAAACTGGCGAACTGTAAGCATGCACATGGGAAGACAGTACAAGTGACACAGAAAGTTTCTTAATAACGATACTCTTGGCACAAATATGCTTTAAAAGTTGAATCAAACAGAAATTAGGCAGAATCCTTTTTCATGATACTGATCATATGAATCCACTGTGACCCTATGTATTAGCCCTCTAGACATTTAGGGGAATATTACAGTTTCACTGGATTTTTTTTTAATAATCGCCACCAACACTGCTCTAAACATACAAAAGCGCACCAAGAACACACCCACAATGGACTTCTATAATCACAAAACAAAGTACTTCTCTCTTGAGCATTAACTTCGAAATCATTACCATGCACATTAAAAATGATCAGGTGTCAGTTGCAGGGACTCCAAAAGATTTATTTTTTGAAAAGAACATAATAAGGAAAAAAATGTCTCTGGCTGAAGTTTTGAAGAGAACAAAAATCCTGTTGTTATACACTGTTAGAGAATTTGGTATAAAACCTCACCTTCATTGTCGCACCATTTTATTTTACTGTAACTATCATTGCTTTTACTGTAGTGTGTTTTATAGAGCACTTTATCATTCATTTTACAAGCTTTTTTGTAACCATTTATAATGATGCTGTAGAAGACTCCTATATTTTTACCATTTGTTCCTTGTTCTTGGAGCTTGACGGGAAAACACTTTGCGATATTCTTCATCCCATCACTAAAAAATCCTAATTTTTATAGCATACAATAACACTTTGCCTCCACAACACAGCAATAACAGTCTTTGAAAAGACTGGCAAGAAATATATAAAGTGCTGTCTCAGGCATATACTTTTTCTTGTGTTGTTTCCTGCTGGCCACGGGCCTTTCTGCTGGAGACAGAAGTTGCAAAGTGGGTGACAGCCAGGACACACTTGGGATCTAAGTCCACATTTAGGCTCTCTAAATTCCACTTGCCCTGTTCTGTAGTCCTAAATTACTTACCTGCTTGATCTTCCACCCAGTAAACCCCAGAAATATGTGCAGTCATCGTATAACCACACACAACTTAGTCATGCTGGCGTGAAGGTACTGAGCTGATGCTCCAAACTTCCAGAAAAGTCCAAATAAGAAATTTCTACAGCTACCTCATCATTAGGACCACATCCAGTAAATATTTTCCAGTCACTAAATGGGCCTCACACGAGGCATAAAGAATGGGCTGGTCCCCATTCTAAAGCCATTTATTTCAGTAGATAAAAGAGTTACATTAAATAACTTTACGTCAGAAGAGGCTGATGACAGCCAGCACAATTGTTGACAGATATCTTGCAACAAGTTCCTAGGAAGGTTTTCTCCTTGAATTTTAAAATGCTGTACTGCATGGCAAAAGATCTATGTGCACATGGGCATTCCAAATTATTTTTAAGCACATCAAAATTTGTAAAGAGGTGTAGTATCTCCTATTAGACAATTGATACAATTTGAAGAAAAACCCACAGGTTTCCACACACTGATGTTGACTCATAGAAGAGCTTATGTGCCTGACACCTTGTGTGTGTTTTCCATGTATATAAGTTGTTCTTATAATAAAAATGTGAATTCTTTTAACATCAAAACCTTCCGTGCTTCAGATCATCACAGTTAGAACTACACCTTTAGCACTAACCCATATTAAACTTAGTCAAAAACATCCCTTTCTTCAGGAAAGATGCAGAGGAGTGTTGCTTTCACAAGCTTTGTTTTAACAACATGGAGGGTAGCCACAGCTGGGAAAGAGACACAGAAGCTGCTCTACTCGTGAACTGATTTTTGTCTTTATTTATCTATCCATAATAAACATTATCTCTACCCGAAACCTGAAGTATCTACCTCAAAATCAAGCCCCTATGACAAGCTGTTTAGCATCATACATTGCACTACTCCCGGGATTTTGCAGTGCTTCTCAGCCAAATTTTTCGACAAGGAACAGAAAACCCCTCAGGTTATGATCACCAGGGACACTTCATACTCCTCTGTGCTAACAGAAGTGGTTGTTGGCTCTAGGGCTCTGGTAAGGATTAAAGTACAGTGTGTTTACTCCATGGTCCAGTTAGGTAGCAAAGTCTGTGGATTTGATGGTGTTACCTTTATTTATGTGGAATAATACCTCTAATGTAAAAAGATTATACAGTTGTATTGTTAAACTGAGACTAGAGTAACTACTTAATGGATGGATTTCCACAGAAGCCGTGGAGAGTTAAGTGGCCAACTCTTCTATTTTAGGTTGTTTCAAAATCATAGATAATATGAATGTGGCAGATTTGGATCTCTCAATGCTAGGAAATCCTTGAAGGTATGTAACATGTTATGGTTCCTTAGCACTTTACTCTTTCTTCTGCTCATGTATCTTTATGTGCAGGTGAGGTGGTATAATGTGAGAATGTGCAAGATTGGTCATTATAGCAGCGGTTGGCTGCTGCAATCCTGCTGTGATCCTGCTGATAACAGGGACTGGTGCCTCTGCTGACTTGTGTCAAAGTCATTGCAACAATGATGCTGGCTACAATGGCTTGTGCTACTTGAGCATCTACCTAGGGAAACTTTGTGCTGTTACCACAGTTTCTGGAAGTTACACAGTTTTTTTTTTCTTTACGACACATTTGTGATACAGAAAAAGCTGTAAGCTCTTTGGGCCAAAGACTGGCTTTGGGGTCCATGGTTGAACATAATAGCTGGCGAAATGGATTTAGCCTGTGTACAAACTATCATCAGTTCAAATTATAATTTTACACAGTGTGAAACAACGGTCTGAGTAACTGGAAGCTAGACCTATGGGGAATAAGATTTGTTCCTCAAAGGCTCAAGTTCTTGCACTGACTGCATCCAGACTGAATTTACTGTTTCTTAATCTTGTCTTTAGAATTAATTGAGAACCAGAAATGCAAGCTGGCTAAAGGTGTCAATTCTCAGTCTCTTATAGAAAAAACTCTCACAGAATGGTTTACGAGACAGCATCTTGGTGCCAGGGGAATTAAGCTGCTCTCTTTCAACAAGAAACAAAACCTACAAAAAAAGAGCTGCCTATAAGGAACCATAAATAGATATTACTTTGCCCAGTGGTGGTTTGAGAGCTGTATTTCAACATTTACAGATGACATTTTGTAAAAATTTGTAAACAGGCAGTCTATGGGCAAGTAGCGGTCACTTTTTAAAGCAACAGAGAGGAAAATCACAAAAAGTTTATATACAGCATTCAATACTTACGTGGTACAAGTACATGTAAACTAGACACATGCTAATACAGCTATAGTTTGATTTTATATCCTCCCCTTCCTAACAACATTGTTCAGGCATGATGTGTGCCATGTTTTATGAAACAATTCTAGATTATAGTAGCTCAAATGTATTACATCACCACTGACATTACATGATATGACCTGACAGGCCTGAGATAACATCATGTGATTCCATGTTTATCACAAGGATTACTTTTTATAGCTGAACACTGTGTTTTAAATCATTTAAGGTTAGTGTTTATTTTATATGCTTCTTTAAAGATTTTTTTTTTCTAACTGGAAAGGAAAGAAATAGGAAAACCCCATTTCAAATGTTTGCACATGCCAAGAGCAGAGAGTTTGTGAAGACAGTTCAAAGAAACGACACCGCTAGTGGTGCCATAGTTGCAAGAGTGGGAAAAATCCTTTTGGCGAGATGATACCAGAATTAAACCCAAGTTGTTCCAATGTTGCTCACCACAGCTAATCCTGACTGTGTACCTGCACATATGCCATTAGCTGTTCACCACCCAGAGCAGAGGGATTCTCAGCCCACCTGCTATGCAGGTGCTGCGATGGAGCTGCTCTCCAGGCAAGCACTCTCATAGGCAGCCCCAGGAGTGCAGTGCCATGTCTGAGTTCCAGGTACAACAAAGTGAAACAATTATAATTCTTTCTGACGCTTCTAGTACTCACTGCTGTCACATACAGTGCTTACAAAGTCTAACCCTGTAGTCTTTCTAGACCAATCTTTGCCTTGTCCTCTGTAGCTTGGGAAATGCAGTAAGAGGTATTAGCAATAGAATTGTTTACTGTCCAAAAGGCTAAATAGTTTTTTTTTCTTTCTTCCTTTTTTGGGGGATTGCAGTGTTAAAGTTTGTCACCTGTTGTTGTGATAAACATTTTCCATTCACCTGAGGGGGGGAGATTTAACTGACCAGACTATAATGCCTTTGTCTATATCCAAAACAGTGGTCTACACTCTTTACGATGAGTGAAGAGAAAGAAGCATTTTATGTGTGATTGCTATTATCTAATTCTGGTGTCTGGCTGAAGTTGAGATGATTTGTATCTCAAAATTGTCTGTTTTTTCTGCCAAAAATCTAGAAAGTCTAGACAAGCAGCTCTGGCATTGACCTCTGTATTTAGAAGTTTGAAGTTAGGTCAAATAAGTCCCCAGTTTGGGTTCTAAAAGACTTAAAAACCATATACACAAAACTGCAATGCACTGTATAATATAAGCATAAAGGAGAAAGTAGTTAATAGTAGGATACCTATATCTGTCAGCTCTGCAGTACGTTTGTTTCCTTTCTCTTCTGCAGACGTATACACAATTAGAGTTTGCAACCAGGAGCTATCACAAGCCAGAGTAGTGCTTTACCAATTCCTCCCCAAGCAAACATCTCTTATGAATTGAATGGATCTTTTGTCTGAACTGGGACGACGGATCTGTGCTTAGTGTTTATATTTTGCCACAGGGTTTTATCCTTTGCCTGTAGTCAATGACAAACTCAAAGTGATTTGCACCAGTTATTTTAAAGTATTTTAAAGTAAAAATAAAACAGACCCCAGGAACTCTACATTCTGTTTTCTTTCAAATATGAATGTTAAACTAAATTGGTATTGTTATGGATTCAAATTTTCTTTGTTTTTAATTTGTCATATGATTTGTTGCATCTCCTTGAGCATATGAATCAAAACGTGCTGTATATTACTTGTTACTACATTTTCTTCCTATCCCAGAAATCTAATGAAAGTGAAATATAGCCTGACGATGCTAGCATAGAACAAGACTTTAAAATAAAATATAATAATTTTTGAAGCATCATCAAACACCAATTTTGATCACAGTTGCCAAGAACTGCTCATATGCAGCTTTAACCAAGGCAAGAATGGATCACCTAGGAATGTGACTGACAATAGCAAGTGGACATAAACAGGAAAATTTTGCTCAGAATTTCTTGGTTAACTGGTATCATTTAGTCACTGTATAAAACAGATGCTTTCCTTTCCAATTTATGTTTAAAGAATGTTGATCGCAATTTCATAGGAGTATTGTAACTGGTCTGAAAGAAATAACAGTACAACACAGTAATGGTATAAAGATTTGCAGGTAACAGAGAACAAACAACTAAAGCAAAACCTCAACCCTGCTGAAGTTCATCAGAATTTTGCCACTGACTTAAACAGAGGAGTGGGGGTTGTGTCACATTTTTACCTCAGACATTAAGAGAGTAACATTTATAAAAAGATTCCAAGGTTGCTCTACTTAAGTTATAATTAGTTGGATTTTCAAAAGAATTTGAAATATTTTCTCTCATAATTATACTTAAAATAAGACATTTGTCATGGACCTCATACTTGCAGTAGTTTTGGCCACAGAACTGGTTAGGGATGGAACATGAAGCTGGTTTTACTGTCCAGAAAAATGAGATCCCCGTATTGTTATGCTGAAAAGCCCATCAGGAGCATGACCATGCATTTTTTTCATTGCTCTTTGACTTCTAAAAGAAAAATGAGCTGTTTGTGTTTGGATGTTGTGAACACCCAGGCATGCATTTATTCACATCTATCCATACTTACCAGCATGCCTTTCTAGAGGTTCTAGCAGAATGAGGAGGACTGTGTTTCCATGTCCCAGTCTGCATTTCACCACTTCTGTCTGTGCAGGTGCTGGTGAAAGCAGCCAAGTGGGTGGAGAAGGGAGGCAAGCTGGGGTGACTTACGCTCCAATAGTGCTTCTGTTCTTTCTATTCATCCAGCAGATCACCCAGCAGGTGCTGCAGAAGTCACTATCCTCATTTAGTCTTGGGGAATCGAGCGGGTGAGAACATCTCATGATGATCCATTGTGTAGGAGGGAAGGACCCTTGCCTTCCCTCCATAGGGCTCTGTGGTTATCAGCACAGATGTCAGTAGTGCAATTGCTCTCCTAGCGCATGCTGAAAACAAATCACCATGAACTGACTTGATTAAGTTCAGAATTTATATAAAAAATAAATTCTTAAATAAATGAGAGGTCTAAAGAACAAGTCTCATAAGGAGCGGCTGGGGGAACGGGGGTTGTTTAGCCTGGAGAAGAGGAGGCTGAGGGGAAACCTTGTCGCTCTCTACAACTACCTGAAAGGAGGTTGTAGCAAGGTGGGTGTCGGTCTCTTTTCCCAAGTAACAAGTGATAAGACAAGAGGAAATGGCCTCAAGTTGCACCAGGGGAGGTTTAGATTGGATATTAGGAAAAAATTTCTTCGCCAAAAGGGTTGCCAAGCATTGGAACAGGCTGCCCAGGGAAGTGGTTGAATCCCCATCCCCAGAGGTATTTTAAAGACATGTAGATGTGGCTCTTAGGGACATGGTTGTGGACTTAGTAGTGTTAGGTTTACAGTTGGGCTTGATGGTCTTTTCCAACCTAAATGATTCTATGATTCTAAATGTAAATAGTATTTGTACCTGAACACGTAGATCTAATGACATTACATGGGGATCCATCAAACCAAGAAGAAGAGTGTTTCGTACCTAAACTAACTTTTGAATTCTTTGATACAAACTAATAAAAAAGTAACGGGTTATGCATGTGTGAGAGAAGTGAAAATACGCATGCTGCTCTGCACTTTCTGTTGGGAACTTGTGTTCTCATTTTGTATAAGGTTAGCACTTTGGGATAATGTTCTGTATTGGTAGATGAAATTAATATTTTATACAGATTTTATAGGGACGTCTGATTAGGAGGACAAAAGAAATACTCTAGAATTTTCATACAAGAAAGAATGCTCAGTCCTATTTTAGCCAGGCAATACCTGCATATCTCTTAAATAACTAAGGTGTTTAACATTACATTATCTCTTATTCTTGCAATATCCTCTGAGATAGGGAATTTTGTTTTGTTTTGTTTTTAAATATCCATGTTCAGACAATAAAAAAGAGCTAAAGAGACATTAAGAAACTTGAGTTAATTTTTTCAGAAAGTCTGTGAAAGAGAGCTAAAGCTAAAGTCTTGCTTGTGGACAAACTTGTGTTGTCTTCAATAACTGTGGATCTGAAAGAATGGATACACATAGTTTCTTCTAACTCTTTGCATAATATAAGCAAGCTGTTATTCTAAATAGTAGGACCAATACTGCATAGCTCACTTCATCAATCTCTTCATATTAGTTTACTTTTTTCACTTTTTTCATTTACCCTTTTGCAGTGGATGAAAGATTTCAGGTTTTGCTTCTTATTTTTGGAACTTTACATAGTCTTGAATGTGAGCGTTTCTGTCTTCTGAAACCCTCTAAATTAACATTTGCCCCTTCTAATTATCAGGTTATATAGACATCTTACAATTAATTGGAGAGTGCTTCATACTTTGTGGGTAACACCTGTCGTGGTAAGAAGAGGATTTAGGCATCTCTGGAAATCAAAATATGCTGATACTTTCCTCATTAAACCATGGAAAGAGCTGCACAACGGAGACTTCCATAAACTAGCAGGTAGTTAGTTAAACCATTAAACAAGCATAAAAAAACCCAAACAAACAAAAACTCCATCAGTTCTAACACACTGATTTCCATAGCAACAGAACTGATATCTTGTATCTCGTGTACAAGGTATATATCCCAGCAAAGAGAGTGGACCAGAGAGGGAAAGCTGCTCTAAACCAAAAGAGAAGTCTGAAAAGAATGGTACAACATTAGTTTTGTATATCAAGAAAGACATATAAACCTTTCTTTTAGCCCTATCATGACAAATTGTATACTCTGGTGACTTAGACATTTGGGTGGTTTATGACAGTGGATGGGTACATGCTTACATATGGTAAGTGCTCACGTAAATGTAATTGAGTCTCACAGTGTCTCACCACAGGGATGAGGTCTCATGCAGTCAGCTGACAAACATTTTGGAAGTCAACCAGAGACAGAAAGAAATGACCTCAGGGGCTAAAAATGACCCATACCTATACTGGCATGTATGTATGTGTTCTGTGCATTGATGCTTTAAAGTACAAATAAAGCTGTGATCCTGATTCACTAGGTTAGGGCTGCCACAGTTTACATGGCAGCTGAAATACTACTTAGTTAAGAAAAAAATTAATCTTTGTTCCTTCATCACTTCTTCTCTGAAGGTAGAAGCTGTGCTCTAGTTGAATGGGAAAAAAGTGATGCATGTGCCCCCTCCATTACACACCCCCCCCAAAAGTGAATGTGGTAAAGGCAATTATTTCTTAGAGGTTTACTTATTTCTTTCACTTGGTCTTTCTGAACTGGTCAGATTTACTTCCTGATAACAAGTGTCCTTAGCACCCAGTTCTGTTTGTCATAAATTGAGAATTATAGTAAAGTTTGTGTGTGATGTCACTTCTCTTAAATCAGTGGAGCTCCACAGTATATTGATTTGTCCTCATAATTAAAAAATGAGGTACAATTAAAAGAAACCCCATAACTGAAGTCCAACTTTCATGTAAATAACTTTGTAGATAAGACTGGGTGAATACAGTGTTGGTGGTGTCCCCAGATAGCAAGATTCCAGGGTTTTCCATGAATAATACTAAAGCGAGTTTTTAAGGGCAAAATGACATTGCAAGTTTAATATTCATTCCAAAGATGAGACGAATAACTATCCTCTTATTGATTACTTACATGACCACAGAATTACTTATCATTAGGTTTCTGAAACTGAAGATGGACATAAATTCAAATGACTGGGGAAATTGTGTCTTAGGACGGGAAAAGAGGTTACAAGTTAAAAAGATACAAAAAAAGGGTCATTATTTGTTCTCTAGGGATTGATTAAGTGTGTCAAAGGCAGTCAGCCAGCAATCTCTCAGTCTCTTCACTTCAGTGGGAGGTAATGAAATTTAATTAGTGAGAAGAGACAGCTTTCACACTAAGGAGAGGAGCGGAAAGAAAACAGGAACATCAATGTGCACAGAGAATAATGCTACAGTACATAACAATCCCTATTAAAACTGAATTAATAGGCGAAGCTGTTTGGCCTCTGCTCTTTGTTGCAGGGCTTTCTCATTTTAAATAAAAACCTGAAAAATGAGCTAAAGCTATATTTTTGTTATTAATGGTATGAGGCTTAGTTCTGCTAGGGCTGAAGGCACAAGTACAATTCTGCTCCTTCACAGTTGTATGAATCCTTCCAAGTTCAGATTAGCGTGTTCACAGATTTTTTTTCACCATTAGAAGCAGTAGTTGGTTTGTGGGGTTTTTTCCTTTTTTTTTTTTTCTTTTTTCGCTTGCCTATTTTGTGGACTTACGTATGCTGAAGTTCAAATAAATTGGGGTTTAGATTAACCCAGTTTTTATGTGTTTGGATCTCATTGAGACCCCCCAGGCAAGGTTTGGTAAAATGTGCATTGTTAATGTGTCTACAAATGTTCACAGGGCTGGACTGCAGTAGAAGCACTATAAGCCCATTCCTAGGGTCTCAAATTCCTTGCAATATTTGCTTCACTCAGGAGTGAAATTCTCATTAGAAAGAAAACGGTTCCTGGAACTGCTGTTTGCATGCAAGAGTTTGGAAATGTGACTGAAACATTCCTGAAGGGGTAACACGTGCCAGCTGTCCAGCGTGTCTGAAAGATGTCCCTGAGTGACATCCAAAGCTGCCCCAGAGGAGGCGGGTCCTTCCAGTCCAGCTCAGCCAAGGACACTCACCCAGCTTGGCCAGGAAGGGACGGGCCAGAGGTCATAAAGATGTGGGTAGGTATCATCTGCTGGTTGAACACCAGTCAGGTTGGACCCCATCTCAGTGCTCTCTCTAGGGTACAGACCAGCCCCACTGCTGAGCCCTGAGGGCAAGGTGAATGAATGAAGTCTGTGGTTCATTAATAGCATGTGCCTTCTGAAAAAAACCAGATTTTGAAGTATTAGCTGTGCACTGATGTCCTTTTCTTTCTCCATTGTTCTTCAGATAATCTACCAAGATCCATGATAGTTCTCTATCTTCTGGAAATACAGACATTTTATAGATTTGTATGCATGGTGTCTTAGAAGCAACACCAATTTGTTCCAAATGTCACAGTGTGTTAAGTAACCATTAGGGTTTTTTTAATGCGTAGAGTGGAAATAACCATCTTTTATTTCCTTCCTCTGCTCCGGGGGAAGGAGCCTCCAGGGATTTAATTGTCCAATTCTCCTTGAAATTTCTGGCTGAGCCATCTTCCCCAGGATGTGGCATTGCTGGTCTCTGCGGCCCTGCTGTTTGAGAAACAGCTGTCCCCACTTCCCAATACCCTGGGCAGCACAGAGGCAGCTCCAGTGTCAGGCATCCCTCAGCTGAAGGACTCCTGACCTCCTTGGGCTCCTCAGGCAGAGCCAGGAGTCTGATTCAGCAAGGCCATAGCTCCTTGCTATGGCTTGGGAGCCTGGAAACTCTTCTAACCACGAGCTTGCTTTTTTCTTAGATTTTACTGCAGAACAGTAATTCCAGTCTTAGAACAGAACTATTTCAGAAAGCAGACTTTTTTTACTTTTTTTTTTTTTTTTTTTAACAGAGACTTGATGACTGGAGGTTGGCAAATGTGACTCCCATTTACAAGAAGGGCCGGAAGGAGGATCCAGGGATCTACAGGCCCGTCGGTCCGACATCGGTGCCGGGGAAGGTCATGGAGCAGATCATCTTGAGTACCATCACACAGCACGTCCAGGACAACCAGAAGATCAGGCCCAGTCAACATGGGTTTATGAAAGGCAGATCCTGCTTGACTAACCTGATCTCCTTCTATGACAAAGTGACCCACTTAGTGGATGAGGGAAAGGCTGTGGATATTGTCTACCTGGGCTTTAGTAAAGCCTTTGACACTGTTTCCCACAACATTTTGCTTGAGAAATTGGCTGCCCATGGCCTGGACAGGCATACTCTGTGCTGGGTAAAAAACTGGCTGGGTGGCTGGGCCCAAAGGGTGGTGGTGAGTGGAGTTAAATCCAGTTGGAGGCCGGTCACGAGTGGTGTTCCCCAGGGGTCAGTGTTGGGGCCAGTTCTGTTTAACATCTTTATCAATGATCTGGACGAGGGGATCGAGTGTACCCTCAGCAAGTTTGCAGATGACACTAAGCTGGGAGGAAGTGTTGATCTGCTTGAGGGTAGGAAGGCTCTACAGAGGGACCTGGACAGGCTGGATCAATGGTCTGTGACCAGTTGTATGAGGTTCAACAAGACCAAGGGCCGGGTCCTGCACTTANGGCATTGAAACTGGTGAAGGGTCTGGAGCACAAGTCTTATGAGGAGCAGCTGAGGGACCTGGGGTTGTTTAGCCTGGAGAAGAGGAGGCTGAGGGGAGACCTTATCGCTCTCTACAACTACCTGAAAGGAGGTTGTAGCGAGGTGGGTGTCGGTCTCTTCTCCCAAGTAGCAAGTGATAGGATGAGAGGAAATGGCCTCAAGTTGTGCCAGGGGAGGTTTAGATTAGATATTAGGAAAAACTTCTTCATGGAAAGGGTTGTCAAGTATTGGAACAGGCTGCCCAGGGAAGTGGTCGAATCACCATCCCTGGAGGTATTTAAAAGATGTGTAGATGTGGCGCTTAGGGACATGGTTTAGTAGTGGACAGGTACGGTTGGACTCAATGATCTTAAAGGTCTTTTCCAACCAAATGATTCTATGATTCTATGGGTATTTAAAAAAAAACCACCAAACCCCATGATTATTAATTTCAAATAGTGACAATTTTACCTTCAAGACATTTAGAGCTATGACTTCCATGTCATGTGTATGTTTCGGGGGTACTGAGAGGAAAAACAAAATAGAAGACGAAAATGCCAAATCTCATGCTTACAGTTAAGTATGTACTTAAGGCCCATCAGACTCTCTTATTCCTTTTCCTCTCTCATACTAGATAACATTTTATAACTTGCACTTGATAGTCGTGTTTTTAAATAGGGTTTTGAACCATTCTAGAGAAATCCATTATGGGAACATTACCATATAAAACTTAAGGGAAAAAACTTAATTCAGGAAAACTGCAGAGTGTAAAGTCTACTTACTATGTTCAAAAGAGCTTTTTGATAAAACCATCTTCCTGATGGTAAGCTAAAGAAATCTGGGGTACAGGGAAACACTATTTTACTTCTATGAACAAATTTAAATGAAGCAGGAACAGTGTTTCTGATGATGAGGCCGTGAGTATCTGCCTCTGTCCACACAAAGTCAAAAAGCTTCTAGCTATCCATGGGAAAAAATATCTGGCCATGAACAAAATACAGGCATGAACTACAGTTTATCTCTAGTTAAAAGCAGGATTCATTTTGCATGTATTTGGGGATCAAACCTCAAACCTCAAACATCTGTCAACCATTTCTGATGACTATAAAAAAAGATCTTATTACAGTTTTTCGCTATTCGTTACTCCTGTGGATCCTAAGTCTTTCAAAAACACCAGCTTTAGTTTTGTTGTTAGTGCACAATGACACACAGAAAATCATTCTCCTCTGTCTAGGGAGTGCTTAGATCTGTGAGCTTCGCTCAGTATGTATCTAAAATGTCTTACTTTTTATTAAATTAACTCTTGTTAGCCTAATGAGCATCCTATTGAAATCCCACATCTGATTACTTGCATGCAGCAGAATTATTCAAAGCAACCCAGCCATTGATCATCACTACTAATTTCTCATGAGAAACCATATGAAAAAAGGCAAGTGAAAGGGAATAAAGAATAAAAGGGTAGAAGATTCAAGCCCATCAAAAATTCAGAGTAAAGGCTAAGGGCTATCAGAGCTGCAAGGAATATGTGAGATAAGCTAAACAGACGAAAAGTGTAATTTGGATTCCACTGGATTTTCACACATACCTCAAGTAGTACATCATTATATACTTCTGCCTTGGGCCTAATGAACCTCCAAATGGGAGCAAGGCTTGCTCAGAAGCCATGAGTCTAAGAGAATCAAGCACAGTGTTAGAGAAAGGTATCTTATGCTCTCCTTGACTTAAAAGATAAACTTCACACTGCAATATCAACAAAACCAATTTCAGAAATAGGTGATAGTTTACATGGTAGACAAGTAATCAAGGGGGAAAATGTAAGTTAATTGTTTATCAAAGAAAGAAGCTTCCACTTAAAAAAAAGCTTTAATTTGATGTTATACAGCTTGTTCTTGAAATAAACCTGATGTTTCATAGTTCCCTGAAGTTATTCCAGAATGCTTCAATTCTGATATCTCCAGAAGGTATGAATTGAGTTGCAAACCATGTTTATAAATGTAAGAGAGAATACATCATCTGGCATGGTTTCATCAACCTGAAAGATGGTTGTAGAGGGAAAGAGGTAGGAAATAAGACTTTTTATTTAAAATAAATTATGACACTTGCTTTTCAGCATTGTACTTCACCCCATGGTCTAGAGGCTCAGATATGCAACGCGTGAATGAAATTAGCCCATTTCCTACTTCAGCCTTTTTACAGGTGCTTTCTACAGGAGGACCAGTTTGGATGAAAAAGCCCTTAGATGTCTCACCCAGCGGATTCCTATGCCGTAAGGTTGAATATATTTTCACACTGCATAACACTCCACCAAATACATCAGAAAGCATCCGCACTCGAGAACAAACCAAGATAAGATGCTCCAATGCATGCTGTTCTCCCTTTGGCCAGAGCGCATGAGAATAGATGGCATAGCACTGTTGCTAGTTATGTTGCTCTATGGGCAGCTTGAGAAGCACTCGGATATTCCAGTGAGGGATGTGACATAAGAAGTTACAGAAAAATAGAATATTATGAGAACTGTAGAAATCTCTTCTGTAGAATTACATTAAAATGTACCTAGAAATATTATAAACCTTCCTTCAGATTCCACAGTGAGAGTATATCAGAACGAATCTAAATCACAGATTTGGAAAAGAAGTTTATGTGAATGTTTGTATGAGCAATAGTTTACAATATGACCCGTGATTTGAAATGTCACCAACAATATTATTAGGAGAACTCATACACAATAATACAGCCAATTTGGATGTAGGTCTATAAAACATTCATACTAACTTAGTCAGGATAGTGGAAACCTCTCAGAAATATTTCATTGTTAATGAAGAAAAGCTTCCTCTTTTTTTGTGTGTGGCAGAGATTTTATGCCATTTTAAGAAAAGTTTGAATAAAATGTAATCTGTCCTCAGATGCTGCCTCTCTAATGTACTTTTTAAACTTTAAGTATATGAATATTCATGTTGAAATGTTGCCTACACATTTTCTCAGTGTTCACGCCAGAGTGTTTCTAATTTTGTTTCTATACATTTTAATCTAAAGCTGCAATATCAGAAACTTCTCACTTCCATATTTTCTCATCCATCTACAGTGTTTTCAGCAAAACTGCGGAGCAGCATACTCAATAACAGAGAGTGTCTGTGCACTTTAATACTCCAGGTTATATATATCCTCAGCTGATGTATATGAGCAGAGCTCCACTGATTTCGATTGCATTACGCTCACACTGAGTGATAAGCCTCTTCAAGAAAATACACTGTGGCAATAAATCCAGGGCAGCTGACACTCTGCAGGAAGGAGTACAAAATACATTCTAGAAGAAATCAAATGAAAATGTGGTAGGTTTTTTGTTTGTTTGTTTTCTTTCAGGACTAAATCTACTTGGGATTTTGCAGACTTTTCTGTGTAGGGTTGAGGTGTTGGTTGTACTTGGACAACAGATGTTCACTTAGCTGCCGAGCCTTGTAACACTAAAAACAAGGTGAAATTGAGTTTAATCTTCTTACTGAATTGTGGTGAAGCTGATATTCACTTAAGGAAGTATCTTTGCTGAAAGATATTGTCTTCAGTGGAAGGTGAAAGAAGGTGAAAGCAGAAGGCGAGCAGAGGGTGCAGCAGACATCCGATTCACAAATGTCTCAAAATCCTAGCCATCTTAAGACACCTGGCTTTGTGTGAAAATACAGGTCTGTGTTAGCAGTTCAGCAATAAAGCCAATTTGTTCAGGAAACTAGTAACAAGGTGCTGCAGGGTAAGGTATGGATGTGGAGGTTTTGAGAGAACTACGCATTATAGAAGAGCTCTGGACAATGAGGTACATCCTGTTTTCTGAATTTTTTTGGAGGTGCAAAAGGCTGTAGAAGCAGCAAAAAACAGTGAGATTGCATTTTATTTTGTCAAGATTGACTACTAAGAGTTGACATACTCAGTAATGCCATAGATTCAGAGACCTTTAAGGGCAGAAATGACTTTTAGGTCCCCTAGTCTCACTCCACAAATGACCCAGGCAGTTGAAGTTCACTTCAGTGGATATTCACTTGGATATACTAGCATTAAATCCAGTAGCTAAATCAAATTTTCTTAGGAGCTTACCTTCTAGATTGCCTTCTGAAATGCAGTAGTTATTGGTGAGATTATGATAATAAAAAGAAGACGGTGACTAGTGCAGTGAACCTATTGGCTGTTTCCACACTGCCAAGGGTGCAACTCCATTTGGGGTGACTAGAAATCTCATAGAGAAACAGTGAATATTTTACCATGAAAGAAGAGGATCTATTTGCCCTACTGCATTCTTGTATGTCAGCTGGCACAGGCTGGAGCAATGGGATTTGAAGTGAATATTGAACAGAAAAAAGTGAGAACTAGTAACTTCAGATCAATTATGCAGGCCTGATGGTGTTTCCTTTGCAAAAGATATCTATGTATATGTTATGCTTGCAAGAAGCAGATCTGAAAATACAGGAGCAAAAAAGATTTATGCTAATTTTGTAGCGTTGAGGAAACTAAGTTTTCTGCATAAACTCTCTGCTTTAAGACCCTGTAGTGCCTGGAGTGTTTACAGAATGAATGGCTTGATAGGTTCCCCCTGCACTGTCAGGAATGAGATAATAATTATTACACTGTAAATATTAACATAGTAAGCTTTCTAGCAGGGGCAGCTTAGGAAAATGGCCATCAGGCCTTAAACTGAAAGATTCCTGCTTTGCTTCTATCTGTAATTTTCTCCTTGCTCACCTCACATGTGGATCAGTTTAGTGTCCAATATTGTGCTGAGTATCCTACAAAAAGCCAGAAAGACTTAGCATTTCACAGTGGACCGTAAGTTTTTCACAGATACCTGGGATGAGGAGATCTAAGACAAAGAAAGTCAGTAAAACTCTACAAAAGTGTTTTTTATAGGCTGGGAATTATTATGTTGTACATAAACATAATAATTAGAACAATAAATTCAGTAATATTGGTCATTATTTATGAGTGGAAATAGACAATGCATTCAAATTATAGTAGTAATTTATTCTTAGGCAACCAAGAAAGTCAGCAATTACCAAGTTATTAAGACTTAGATAATGTAGTGAAGAAGGGCAACTGGGTCAGAACCAGTTGAAACAACTAATGAAGGAAAGGTGAAAAAGTTTCCTATCACTGTCTTATTATGTTACAATTAGGAAGACTTGTCTGATTAAAAAAAAACCAAACAACAAACTTCAATGTGTCCTGCGTACACCATGTTGATTAATGCTTTTACTTGTTTCACTTTTACTTTTTCTCACTTTCAGTCTGTGTTGATCTGAAATGTCAGGCTTGTTCCACCCTTGTACCTACTTGTCTTTGTGCATTTTCAGCCTTTGGTCAAATGAATAAGATTCGTTTGCTGTCCCTCTTTTTGTTTCTTTCCTCTTCATTTCACTGTCCATGATTACGTCTAGGTTTAAAACGCAGTGGCATTCAATTTGCATAACAAAAGGCTCAATCTAAATAATAATACATTTCAGGGTATCAATCAGTTATTGTTCACTGCATCTTTGTATCACTTTTAAAGAGACAACATAAGAAAAGAGTATTGATAGCATATGAAACCAGCTCACCAATCTTGATTTTGCCTGTGTCTGTTAAATAGAATAAAATAAAAATATGTTAAGTCTAGAGAATAGGAAAAATGACCTAGCTAGAATATAATGTCTTCAGATAATAAGCTACATTGTTTAGGTAGGTAGAGCATTTGCTGATGTTCAGAAGTAGAGGTGTTTTTTAGGCACTGGTTCCAGTAATTTTTATTTTTCATCCATATATTTCTTTTGTATTCATATTTGGGCTGTTTGGTTTTCATATATATTGGAAATTCCCTATAGGTCACACACAGTCGTTTTCCATGTGCCTCTGTGATTTAGGGAAGTAAGAAGTTCAATATCAGAAATTAGATCAGTATTGGAAATGTGTGTGGTTGCTTCTCAGTAAAATTCCTTAGCAGTCCATTTCCCCAAACCCTGGATGACTGAAATGGAGAACTAAATATTCAGTTAATTGAGAAATAGGAATTTACTGAGGATCTGAAATATTAAATTAATGGAGAAATATTATATTACTGTGAACCCTATTAATAACATCAATTTCTAGAGCTAATAACTCTTCTAAAGGGTGGCACGTGTGATGACCGTTGTTTATTGTGGTGTGCAAAAAACTTATTATCTTGTTATGCCTCTATCTATTTGGTACATCTACCTGTTATTTCCCATACGGTAAATTATATCGGACAGGGAGCTTTACGTTACTGTGTATTTTTACATGATGAAGCTTTGTAGCCAGAAAACCCAATCTTTAAATTCTACAGTAACACAAACAGTACTATTAATGCCATAGGAACTATTATTCTCCTAGATATAGGAAATAGGACGGTGTATCTCCTTGATTAGGAAATAACAGAGGAATCTCAAAACACATTTTATGGATATCAGCTGCTTTTTTAATCCTCATCATGGTAATTTCTGTCATTATTTATTTTTTAAATTATGGGTATTTCTACACTGCTTGTGTAGAGCATCTCTTTTACTAGAAGTTCATAAAGACGGGAACAGATGTTGTTGTGTTTCATGTGGAGCTCTTAAAGATTAGCAAGCATACTCCCACTGGGTAACTGAAGCTTACATATGTAATCACCTGGACAATGGACATATGGTTCACTTTTTGACATCGGTAGTATATGCCAAAGTGAATTTGATAGCTCAGCAGTCACAGAATCTTTAGGCTAGACTGTGTGCTCTTAAGTGATGTTAGGACATGGTCTCTTAAAACAAAATCTTTAAAAATAATTTGCAGTGCCACCTGAGCTATCCAAAGAATAAAGCCGTGAATATAAATGGATAAAGAGTACAAATACCGGAGCTGTGAAAACCACACAGCCAGGAACAAACCCATGAAAATCAATACAAGCTGCAATTTATATTTAAGATTTTAATATTTCGAGTAAGTCCTTGAAAGCTGTCATTGTATACGAAAGCTAGGAAAAGATTTGAGAGCAGAAAAATCTCAAGAAATATTCAGTAACAGTTTATTAAAGAGAGGAACTTTTGGTTATGTTCAGGCAACACTGATAAAGTACTTTTTCTCAATTCATGCAAAAGATCAATTAAACTAATGCTTGCAAAGTGCTTTGGAGGTGAAAGCAACTGCTACATGATGCTGTCATGCTAATGATGCAGCCAGCGAATTCTCTCGCGCAGCACTTCTTCAGGACAGGAAAAAATAGGTGAGAAAAAAGAAGACAGCTGCCTTTGCCTGAGTGCCGGGCAGTAAGGCAGGGATCCACAACCAGCTCTGCTATTAGGGGCTCTCGCACCACCTGTGACAAGTCTCACAGGGCTCCGACTTTGCCAGCCCCAGGTCAAAGTCCAGGTTTGGGACTTAGCCACATTCAAAGTGTTAAACCCTTGAAACTGCCCCTTGTAACGTGGTGGGGATGAAGGCATGCCAGCCCACCTGCTGAATCTGCAAGGGGGAGGTGAGCCACATCCAAAGAACGAATGCCAAAGGTGCTGCTTACCTCCCTCCTGCTACCTGCTGCACCTCTGTGGACACTGGCCCCTGCCTCTCAGGATGGGAAAAGCTCACTGGCTCAAAGCACAGGGGAGAAGCCTGGATCTCATGAGCAATACAAAAATAACATTAGAGCATTTTCCATTGCACAACACTATGTGATATAGGCATGCTTTCTACTTGGGAATTCTTCTTTTTGGTGTTTTAATACCACCTGCAAGAGATTAAATCTCTCCCCCTTTTTTAAATAATGATAAGGCAGTTTCTTACATGTAAATAAAGTTTGATAAAATTATGTATTGTGAAAGAAAGTTTCTTGTATCTGAGGGAGACACTTTTAATACATCTGCCTTCTGCTCCTGGACTATCCCAATGACGTTCTTCACCCTAATCTTGACTAAAAATGCTAATCTAAAAAGTACTAGCCTATCATGCTCACATGTCTAATAATGTATGAATTCCTAGAAGGTGTCTAACTCCTATTCTCCCCTAATCCCCAAATATAATGAGAAACTTTGGAACAGGAATTGATGTGCCATGGTTGGCATATTACCTATAATGCAGGAGAACAATTGCTGTTAGCTTACTTTTTCTAATAGGCTACAGATACCTAAAACTCACATGTAACTAAAAGCATGTCAACAAGGTTTTGTGCCTTTTATTTCTATAGAGAAGAAAGGTCTTCTATAAAGGAGGAGGAGAAACAGATCCTGGAGCATGTGGATCCACATACACTATGGCCCATAGCTCCATGAAAAAAATTACTAAGAATGTTTGGGATAATTCAAACTTATGATAGTATTTTTTCTTTCCATTAAAAGCATTGAAAAAACAGTGTGAAGCGAATAGGCTTGCTGTCATGCAGGTATTTAATAGGTCACTTACAGTAGTAAGCTCAGCTAGGGTATCAATGTAATGACTGGGGAGAGTGGGGTTTCTGTTCCTGCATTTATTACTGTCAGCAGCTACAGTATCATCATCACTTTCAGAGGCAAGTATAATCTTCCCTGAATTAGTAATCTTTAGAAGAACTGGGAAAAAATGATATGAGCTTCACTGGTGCCTCTCAGGGGATCCATTGGGTCTGCTGAGAAGCTGTCACCTGACTCATAAAACTGAACCATCTGTAAACTGAAATTACTGTGTACAGCAATTTCAGTTGAGCAATGCCATCTATTTTTTCATGTTGCAAATACTATATAATTAGAACAAGATTTTCATCATCTAGAGAACATTGCTCTGACTAACTGACTGACTCTGCTATAATGCTGTGTTTAATCAGTCTGTCTAAAATCACCATCACATCTTAAGTCATTTTTCTTGAACTACTAGTGATAGGGTTGTATATGAAAATAATTATAAGTGCAACAAATAAAAATACCCAAATCTTCCCATTATGTTGAAAGAATGACTCACTTGACATTCTGATTCTAATGGATGCTTAAAAAACAGGTTCAATATGATATTATTATTTCTGGAATAACAGCAGAAAGTGAAGACAATTTTAACACATGATATTTTAAGGCTGTTACCTGCTCCTTAGAGAACTAATTTCAGGATAACTAAAGTTAAAATAGTTGATACATTTTCCTGTGTGTTAGGATAGTGCAATAAAATGGAACATGTAGGAGTTAATCTTTCCAAATAAAGCAGAGAGAAATGTCTGTTAAAGAATGTTTTCTTTGGTATTTTTTTACTGGAATTTGTTTTTGGAGATACTTTTAGTAACAAAATAAGATTTTTTTTTTCTGAATACTTCTGTAATGATGTATTGCAGGCACTGTATTTGAATGATATTCTTCATTTTATATGTAAGAATTGGTTAACTAACACACAACATTCGCACAACAGTTTTACCTATTTAAATAGCTCTTTTATAAAATAAACCTCCTGCCTAGAGGGGACTTTATTAATAAAATAAGATAACTGTGAAGTACTGATTTCGTTTAATGGAAACACACAGTTTCCATTAAATTCCAGAATGCACACAGTTTTTTGATATTTATTCAAATTATGCCAAGACATATGGTGGCTAAATCTTCCCAGATGTACTTTATTATTGGTTCCTAATATAAGATTCTCTGCTAGGAGGACACATGGGAATGTGTTGATTTGTTCTGCACAGGACAGAAGGGAATTTATGAATTAAATGAACATGTACTTCAGTTTGGATCAGTCTACTGTGAAGAAGCCACTGCTTCTAGTCAGGGGTTCAAACTGGAAATGCGTGACATAGTAAGAGAATGTACAAGACATCCAAAATCCGTAATTTATGTTCTTCAGTACAGAGTTCGATTTTTAGTGTTTTTCAAAAGAACAGTAAGTTCCCTGTTTGATAATAAAATTTTAAGCACATGTGCTCAGGATGTGAAGACCGTTGTAGGGCTCAAACCTACCTCTTCAGGTCTTCTGAGCGTCCCAGCTACGGCACTGCAAGGTGGGAGAACACTCTTCTTCCATGTTGTGTCTGGGCCAAGAAATTAAAACTTCACCAAACCAAAGGGAGAGCAAGGAAGATGAAGAGCAGCTCTAGAGGACACACAGAAACAGGTGGAAATCTTGGATTCTGCCCCCTGTGCCTAGGAAAATTTGTATTTTAGCCATAATTTCTAGCATAAATGCATAAATTTCATGTATTAAAACATCATTTTTAAGTGAATAATTGATACAACATTTAATTGCAATTATAAAAAGGGCCTTGGTACTGCTTTGGTTTAATCCCTTTCTAGAGCATCTCTAAGCCAGCAAAAACTCTCCACTGGTACCCTGGGAATAGAGGTGTGCTGTGTGTTTGCAAATCTGTCAGCGTTATTTGTATATAATTGTTCTTTCTGACTAGTTTCAATTCCCTTGACTGACACATTATAGGAAAAGGAAAACAAAATTCAGTACTCAGAAAGAAAATTAGCAAAGGTTGCTTTTATTTTCGAAGTAGGCCATATAATACCTGTTAGTTTGCTCTAGCACAAGGTGTATCGGGCACCTGTTCAAAAAGGGGACTCTGTGACCTAAGGTGAGAAAAAATGCATTTAATGGAAGTGCTGAGTTTGCTGTTAGTCTGCAGCACTCGACCTCTTGAGAGCACTAGTACTGTTGATGTAGTCATATTCCCTCCACCCATACACACACACACACACAAAAATCCTTCCCCACCCTGCCCCCATTCGTTCTCTCTTTGGATTCCCTTCTCATTATTTGGACCTTAGCAAAGCTACTGACAGCATTCTTCTTTTTCTCATCATCAGGATGGATCAGGGCAAGCTTTCTTTCTCCAAAAGCTCTCTGCTGGTTAGCCATGAGACTCTGCTGCTGAACGAGTTGATGGGGTGACTCCAGGAGGAACCCTCCAAGGGAGCAACTTGGACTGCAAGGAGAAGAGGGAGGACCCAGGTGGGGTTGGTACCAGAGTGCACTATGGGTGCTGTTTTACATCAAGACTTCAGGTGGAGAAAGAAACTTTTCTTTTTAATAAAAAAAAATGGTGTTTGAAAGAACTGGAGCCCTCACTAGAGAAGGAGTCACAGGCACACAGTGACTCTGGCAGGGCAAATGATGAGCAATGAAATGTGGAGACAAAGAAAGTCTGACACTCACATATCTTTAAATTGATAACCCAAATCTCTCTAAGGACACCCATCTGGGCTACACATTTCTCACGGAATGTAAATTTCCTAAAAAATTTCTGCATGGGAATCTGGTAAATCTGCAATACCCTAGGCCACAGAAAGTAGGCTTTTTACTATGCTAAATTTCAATATCCTGGCTCACCTATCCTCTCTGGATTTGTAAGTGTATTTGTACATCTAACATTGCTAGTCCTGACTGTGTAAGCATACATAGAAGGTATATAGCAAATGACAAAGGTTACATCAGAGGAAAAACATCAGTGATTCAACTAACATAAATAAGTAAACAATTCTACCAGAAACTGTACAACAAAATCTTAACTGTTTTTTTTTTTTTCCTGAGAAAAATGATTCACAGCATGCTTTCATGTGTAACAGAGGGAAACATGCGGTTACAGTACTGGTAAGGACTGCGGTTGCACCATGACAAGGAAAAGGGATGCCAATTTAAGCTGCCATAGGTATTGAGATTAACCCATCCACGCTGCATTCCCTTCTGCACTAAGTGGCAGTAGCTTTATCTGATCAGATGATTCCCGTTACAAGTAAAGTGAATTTACTCAGCAAGCCCAATATAAAATGCCAGAGTTGTGCTTGTTCAATCATAATTGAAGAGCAGCAGAAGAGCACATTAATTGTTCTTTTGATGCCCATTTTCAATCTAATTGCCATGAACCTTTCTGCCAGGGTTATCTTTCCATTTCTCTAACGGTATTAGTTGTCCTATACAGGGTCCCTTCAACCCGATTGTGATTTTATTACTAAGGCAACCAGTTGTGTACTGCAAGCAGCAGCCATTTTTATTCATCTTTTCACAGTCAGACTGACAAAGCAGTGCTTTTAAATAACATTTTTCTTTCATCTTTACAAATTAAGTCACTAGGGAGCACTACTGATTTACATCAGTTGGAGATTTGGATCAAAGAGCCTGAACACCCGATAGAGAGCACGGTGAAAAGAAGCAACAACCTGGGCAACTCAGCAACGACTGATCCATGTGATGAAGGAATCCCCAAAGTCTGAAAATGCTGCTGAGGTCCAGTTCTTTAATTAGCACCATGCAGTCAGAGTCCCCTACTGTTCATGGCTGAGGAGAAGGGAACTGAAACTAGATCTCTTTGTTGCTTTCTGGGGAAGCAGTGGCTTGAGCATCTTCCCTCCCTGTCACTTACTGTTCCTCTAAGGCATGCAGAGTAGGATTTTTCAGCCTGCCAGTCTAATCCACTGCAAAATGATAAATTGTGTTCTCTGTATTCAAGTGGAGAATTCCCTGTACTTTAGTATTATCCTTTTCTTAGAGACCCTGGAGTTGGTAATCTCGCCAGAGCCCTGGGACAACTCTATGGACTTTGTCATGTTGTGGCTGGATGTGATAATGCTTACATCAAAGAACTGGTACGCGTAAAAGAGCTGCATTAAGGATGTATGGGCTGCCTTTGTTAGGACCACTTCTAATTTTTGAGAATTTGCCTTTGCAACCCTAAATTTTTGTCTCCTTAATTTGTATTTATGCATGGTGTTCCCCACTCAGACCAACCATATACTCCTCCATTGTTGCTTTTCTAATAAATAAAACCATATCTCTACCTTCAGGAGGAGTCTGCTCCTCTGAGCGTGCCCTCCCCAGGGCTATGGGTCTCAGCAGACACTGCCTGCATGCTGCAAGGCTTGTCTGGGCCATGGGGAGCTGCATCCCCCAAAGCCCAAGGCAGGCACACTCAGTTTCTGCAGAGATTTGGGCAGGAAGGTGCTGCTGCTCCTACTGCTCTGCCCAAGCTAGGAGCTTTTTCATCTTCAGGGGCACCCAGCTAGGAACAGCGAGCATCTATCCAGGAGAGGTGACTGCTGCTGAGACCACATCCCTGGTTCACCTTCCCTCCCTCCCTGCCTCCCCACCTTGAACGCTGTGTGTATCAGCGTGCTTACACCCACTCGTACATGCATGAGTGCACAGGTGCGCATCTGAGACCCATATACTGCTTGTAAGCTCAATATGCTTCTCCTCGGCCATGTAATCCTCAAACCCAGCAAGAGCCCTGAAACACCGCCCTGACTCCCTTCTGGGCACTGCTGTGGCAGGTACCACCGGGCTTGTTGCACTATCCTCAGTCAGGGACCCCATCGGGATGTACCTGCCTGGTCCTGCCTAACACCCTCACCTACAAAGCAGCCTCCTGCCCCACACCTGTGATCTTGGGGCATTTTTCCCAGTGTAACCCCACTGTGGCAGTCCCCAGGCAGACTCAGAGCCAACCACCCTGGCTCCCCACTCCATTTGGAATTCCCCCACCTGCTGTCTGTCTGGCTATACTGATGGACCCCAAGATACCCCTAACTCTGTAGTCATTTTACTGATGGAATTCACGCAAGAGCTAAAGTCTCTTGGCTTGAGCACAACGAGAAGTTTTAATTCAAAAGCAAGACTTGAGGTTTGTCCATTGTGGATCCACCCCACAAAATTTAGAAGGACAAACATACCTGACACTCCTTCTCCAAAGTACAGCAATGCTTTAACTTCAGCAAAATAGTTACAAGCAGGGTTTGTTTTCACATGAGCATGGTGTTTTGTTTGCTTGTTTGCTTGTTTTTCCAGTGTGGACAAAATATAACTTCAACAAAATAGTTACAAGGGTTTGGTTTGTGTTTTTTGTTGTTGTTTTGAGTTTTTTGTTTGTTTTGGGTTTGTTTGGTTTTTTTTTTCTTTCAGTGTGGACAGAACGATGTATTTTTTCCCTTAAATGTATTCTTGGAAACAGTCACATTGTTTTGGCTGAAACATTTAAAAAAGAAAACAAAACCAAAACACAGCCTGAGGCAGATACCAGGCATGGAAAGTTCAGCCTAAATCTGTAATTTTTATGAAGTTATGAGCAACGGAAAACAGAGTCGTAGGATGGAAAGTGTTGAGCAGCTCCTGTAATAGGTGCCATTGCCTGTGTCTGCAATGTTCAAAACAGGGAGCCCAGGACTGAAGGCAGTGCCCCAAAGTGCACCTCAAACAAAGGTGATGTAGACAAGCCAAAAAAGGAACATCAAGCAAATGGCAAAAAGGGTCTGTTCTTACTTGCAGCTAAAGGACTCTGTTAAATCAGTCTACTTCTTCCCCACAGTTATCAGACGCTGGCCGGACTTTTGAGGATGGAGCAAAAGAGGGAGGTTGAGGGTGTAACTGGACATAATGCTGGCACAGCTGCTGGAGTAGCCTTGCTCTGATCTGGGCTCTCACAAGCAAAAGGCCACTGAAATTAAACCTTCATTTCTCATCTGTAAAAGCAAACAAGCATAAACACCTTGCTTCCCTCTGTTCCTGAGCTAACCTCTGAAACAAGGAGACCAAACTGAGCGCAACAGCCAGCGCTGGGTACAAAGAGGGGAGTGAAGGTGAGAGCGGCAGCAAAAGGTGTCAAAAAAGGAGACTTCACCCCATGCTCCCCGTCCCAGTTGGGTTTCATAGGATGAGCAGCACATCAGGGCCCTGGGGACTGCTTCTACAGCTGCAAATACTGTCTTAAGCATGGAGTATTAGCAAGAGATTTAAAATATTTTGAGTTTTGGTTCTGAAAATTAGCTTTGCATGTTATTCTTTCAAATTAAGCTTTACATATTGAGAAAGAAATCTTTTTAATCTTTCATATTTTAGCTTGTCAATTTACTGAAGAGGATTCAAGCTCATTTTTTCTTTTCCTTTTAATGTGCAAAAAAATTTGCCTATCTATAAGGACTGTTTTGATCTGATGTTTTGAAGATTTTTGAAAGCAGTTTTATGTGAAAAAAGATATTTTAAAATATTAACAAAAAACCTATTTAATTTCAGAGACACTCCATGTTCTCTTTTACATTATCATATGTTATCTTTTGCGTTCCATGGCAGCATGGAATGAAAGCTTGATATCTCTTTTCTTATAGTAGAAAAACTTCATTCTTTTTAATTTTTTCTGTCTTCATCTGGGACAAAGTAACTTTAAAAGGATCCAGTAAACCTATTCTTCAAATTGAGAGGAAGTAATAACAAGCAATCTCATAAAAATGTGAAGTGAAATTCCCCACAATAAGTTACTGTTTTCAAGCTGTCAAAATTAAGAATTCAATAAAAAAGAAGAAAAACATATTTTTGCATATTTTTCAGTTCTGAAGATGTTACCAGATAGTTTTACTGATGTGAAGAAATCTCTAATCAAAGGCTTCTCCTGGGAAAATCCTCACAAAAATACCCCTCCCCCAGTGACTACTAGTGTTACAGTATTGAAGTAGTTTAAAATGATGCCCTCAGTGAAAGCCCAGTTGCAAACATTGCTACAGCAAGACTATGAACGTGCCACAAACAGCATAACTTTTTAGCAGCTGGTAACCACAAAATAGCTATTTTTAAGAAGAGATTTTAAAAGAAGTTTTGCCTCCAAAATAATTCTGTGTATATTCAGGCATTAAAGGTTATCTGAAATAAAGAAGTTGGTGGAAGCCTTAACCAAGGAGGCAAAATTATAGGTCCACAATATCTCTGGTTTTATTTGGTGCTACAAAAGCCTAGTACAAAGCTTGTTCAAATAAATGAAAATCTTTCAGTCCTAATACAATTTTATTCATGCCTTCAGTTTTTGATTTCTATGAGGAGGAAACATGTAGTTAACCCTATTCCTATTTATTCTGTTGAATCTGTCTCTTTTTATATCACGATAGATTTAATCCTATATTATTAAATACATATTTTATCTCTTTTGCTTTCCTTTTAGGGACATATTATCTACCCTGTTCTTTTGCTTCCTGCAGTCAGTGCTGGTCTATTGCAAAGTACAAGTTAATTATATTCATTTTGAGCAATTATGACTCCATTTATTTACCTTTTCACTGGAGTTATATAGCTGTTATTTCCAGGTAGTTTCTTTAACATAACTAGCCTGCAACCTCTCCTTCCTAAGAAGACTTGCAATGAACAGTGGGGTTTTGTGTTTACCTGGGACAGCCATGGTGAGTAGTGAAGTGTCCCATCAGCCCGTGTCAAAAAGCCCTTCACAGGAAGATTCCTGTTATGAATTTGTCTAGGGAAAAATTGAAGCATTCAGTGTGGAAATCTAATTGACTTTTTATTCATCCTATTGACCCTCCCAAAACCCCCAAACACGAAATTATGTATTTGGAAGATGTGCTGACTTATTGCACTCCCTGTTGCTGACCCCCACGACCACTACTCCACAGAGTCTGGATCGTGAGTTAAAGAAGCCTTAACGGTGCTCCTGAGAGAGCCTCCCCGAAGGTACAAGTGTGTCTCCTGGTCCAGATAGAAAACTCCAGCTCAGTGCCTCTTGATTAAAAAGTCAGCTTGAGATGTAATTGGTCAGGTGGGCAATATCTGTCCAGATGTTAAAGGCAGGATGCTGAAACTTTAGAATCCTTTTAAACTGCACTTGGTAAGAAACATCAATTAATATATCAAAGGCTCACAGGAAGCAGGATCACAAAAGCTGTGGAGGGGAAATAAGATAGCTACTGGTGAATCATAGAATCATAGAATGAATCATAGAACGCTTTGGGTTGGAAGGGACCTTTAGAGGTCATTTAGTCCAACCCCCCTGCAGTGAGCAGGGACAATCTTGACTATCACACCAGCAAGGTGGGACTGGTCTCTGCAGTTAAGTTCTCCAGTGCTTTATCAGGGTTGCTCTTACTTCTGCTAGGACGCTATTTCTCAGTCTAATCGATCTACATTATTAAGATAATTTCCACAAAATCTAGTTTTAAATAATATTTTGCTGGATTTCATTTTGCAGCTTGCTATAGTACCTTGAGCAATACTTATCTTTCCTTTGCTTTTACACCAGTTTTGTATTTGTCAGCTATTACAAAGTTATTTAAGCAAGCTCTGCCTATTTTATGCTTTAATTTTCCCTCATAAATCACCTTTATTTTGATAGGGTGAACCTTTACGTTCATATTATTATTTTTCTGGTAGTCATTAAATAACTTATGCACTAACAAACATCAGAATAATACCATAGAGAAAAAAAAATACTTTATCTTAGACAATGCCTTCTAAAGTGCTAAAGTTTTTGAAGTCTCAATGTGTTGCTTTTTGAAAATCAGGGTCCACGTTTAAAAGCCAAGATAACTGTTACTGGCTACTTTTGAAAATATAATCAACTATTTTTTAATGAGTAGACTTGCAAATGATATAGCAGTGTTGTTGTTGTTTAAGGTGTTAAGGGTTGTTACTTAAGGCTCATGCTAAGGGAAAAAAGTTGATGTTGTAAATATCTAATTCCTTATGATTGTTTTGATTCATCCACTTTAGCTCTTCCATTTAATCTTTCCCATGTCTACACCTTCTTTCTTGAGCAAGAGAAAGAACAAATTACTATCTTAATTCATGCCTGTAGCCACATTCACTACCCTAATTCTGAGCTCTATGAAAAAAAAAAAAAAAGATGACAGAAGAGCAAGACAAAAAATAGATTTTGTTGACTGAATTACATAGAAGGGTGGCCTTGAGAGCTTGAACTTTGCTTGAGCTATAATGGGTGCAGTAGTGTATAAAATTTAAACTTTTCTCCATGGATGAATGTCAACAGTGGTTTGCTCTTTTCACAAATGATCAAGTAAGTACAATGCTGGATATACACAAAACCTTTAAAAAGTACCCTTTTCCCCTCCCAGAATATCTACCCAGCACATCCACAGTGATGACAGTTTTCCACTTGCCCTTATTGCTATAGTGTTGCTGACGCTTAGAGAAGACCTGTCTGACTGAGTTCACTCAGTTACACTTAAGTTGCAAGGAGTTAGGTCACCAAGACATCCCTTCAGGAACCTATTTTTTTGAGTTTTTCCGGCTGACTTATCCTTCAAAAACACAGTGCAGCAAATTAGAACAGACTGGAGGGAAAAAAAATCACCTGGGAAATTTTAATTTTGAAGGTCCAACTTGTCAAAACCACACCAAACTATACTGGTTTTGATGAATCTTCTGATCAGATAAGGTTTCAGGTCTTGTCTTTTTTTCTGTTGAGCCTCTCCCCTTCCACCTTGGGCAGCCAGTCTTTGTCTATAGTTCTGGCACTGCGGCAGCCACAGAGCTGTAAGACAGCCTGATTGTGCTGCTGTCTTGGGTTTGGGGTCCATGAGGCTGCCAGGACCACGCAGTAGGAACAAGCTACTGGGAGCCAGGGCAGCAGAGGAGGAGCAAGAAGGGTTGAAGGGAAAAAGGGGAGTTCTGAATTTCCAGATGATCTTCCATGGAGGTGTGAGCTGAAAACTCTGGGCGCTGCAACCATATCATGAGGGATTTGCAGCATCGCAACAGAGGCTGCCTCTGGTGGGATATTAAAGTCAGCTTTGCCAAAACTGGATTGAATTTATATCATCCAGATACCAACATTTCCAGTCTCTAAAGTCACCTCCATATGCCTCCCAGAGCTGTGGGACTGTGGAATGAAAGCCAGAAAGGCTTGTATCCTGCTCTCTTGGGAACTCATCTTCTGTCTAAATTTGGGATTATTGTTGACAGAAACAAAGAAAGAGATACAGGCCTATGCAACTAGCCTTTTTTTTTTTTTAAGTGAACAAAAAGGCATTTTGAGAGTTTCCCACTTTGACTGCTTCTTTCGTACGTGAATTCTTTACTCCCTCTGTGGACCTAAACACGTGATTCAGGATGCAGTGCGCAGGGAGCGAAGGCAGAAGGGGCAATGGCCACACAGTGAGACTAGTCTTCATGACATTAGGATGACAGAAAGATGCACACTGGTACATTTGGTGGCTAGATTTGAAATAACTGCCATTATCCTTCTCACTTCCCACAGTCTTTCAAGGACAGGATAACACATTTTGTTGAGGTTGCTCATTTAAAGTTTCTTTCTCATTACCCTCCCACCTTCCTGTAAATATGCTCATGTGAACCAGTTTCTATCCCTAACAAAACCAGACTACAAAGAAAAGTAAAATGACACAACTGAAAGCTTTATACAGAATTGTATGAGAATGAAATTTTAGTACACATTCGTGCTTGCCACAGTGCATATTCTCCTTTTCTTCTCCAGCAGGAGCAGAAACCTCCCTCCTTTTTAATTCATTTTGGTCTGTGGCCTGGAAACATTTTTTGTACGTATGTGTCAAATATATTACTTAAAATTAAGGGTAAATAACTACATTATTAGCTATGGTATTAAAATTCCATTCAGTACAAAATTAGAGTTTCATCTGTAGGATGTTTCATGATTCTGAGCAAAAATTTTTCAATTTTTTTCTTCCAAAAAAAAGGGAATATCCAGTGTGTGAAATATTAGTATTTGGTACCAAAATTTCTCTAGCCCACACACTTATGGATTTTGCAATAGAGAAATATATAGTCATGTACTTTAAAAGATTGAAGACTATTTCATGAACAGTTGTCTAGAAAGGTATTCATGGGGGCAAAGAGCTTTGAAACAACTCTCAGACTCTCACTATTTCACAAAGAAAAAATGATTCAGCACTGGTTTTTAATACATTTCACAAGTTTGTTTAGTTTGAAGAATTCATCCTGCTCCAGTTAGCACTGCAATATAGGGAGGCTTGATCACTCTCAGTGGAAAGAAGCTGAAATTTTTATTTCAACTTAATTCAGATAGAGGCCAATACTTGCAACTTCATACCTTGTGATAAAAGATACAAAGCTTTTTATGCTAAAACTGGAAACAGTCTTCTTAAAAGCTGCAGCTGGGTGTCTGGATGGCAACCTGCATCGTCCTGTGTCAGAAAGAGAAAATACGAAAGGACATCTTGTTGATCAACCTTTTATTTATTCATTGCAGATAAAAAACTACCTGGAAAGCACAGAACTATGCTTTCTTTGTAGTGCTTTAAATCCTTGAAGACTGTACAAGACACATAGGTAATATCACTTACACATACTTTGTTTATTGCCAATGATAAAATATCTACAGTTGCAGAAAAGAGGTGGCATAAGAGAATAGTGTTAGAAAGATAAATTACTAGTTGAGACCAGCTATTTTGTAACCAACTAAATACGAGCTAAATCTTAGATTTCTTCAAGCAGACGTTCATAGAGGGAAGCTGTAGACCTTTTCAGTAAGTAATCTCATTAATTCCTATTTTCACCCCAAATAAGGCTCTGGCTATTTTACTGAAAGAATATAAAGACTGGAAAGATGAGCATTGTGGTAGAAAGAAACTATATTGCTATAGTGAAAGTAATTTAAAATCTTTCTTAACATATATTAAGAATCTCAATGTTTTGGTGGAAAATGTAAAATAAATTGGAAAATATAAACTAGCTCCATTTTCATCCGAGACCCACAAAACAACACAGACTGCTGAGATGGCAAACAAAGAAATGTGAAGACACTGACTTTGTAACAAAGGGTGTGTTATTTGCATTGAAGCGAGTGATAACAAACTAGACTGAGGCAATTTATGTTCTGCAGCAAGCAGGAGGACGTGCGAGGTGGGGGAAGACTGAAGACCCTGGCTGAGCAGAAGAAATTAGTTCTACAGAGCCCAACAGAGCCTGTGGAGGGGAGTGGGGGACAGGGTAGCAGAGAGAAGGGAGCAGAGACAGAGAGTCCCACCAAGAAACAGTGCCAGGACCCAGGAAAAACTGCAGGCACCCAGACTCCCCTGTGGTAACAGGTAAGGTCTCATCAAACCTTGCTTTACCATCCCATAAAGCATTTCACCATCACTGCTCATTTGCAGTCAATGCATAGTTAATTTAATGTATCCTGAAGCTGGGTCAGCAATAAAGTCATATCTTTGACAAGTAGCAACAGAGCGTGTGGCTCTCTGCTTTGATGTCTCATGGTTGGCAGGATAGATATTTGCCCTGCTGTAAGGACTCCTGTGCCCAGGTCCTTTGAAAAAACAGTTTGTGGTGGGACCAGGAGAGTCCCCAGGGGCCTGCCCAGTGCTCAGAGGGTGTGTGAAGCGGGGGGAACCTGCAGTTTTCAAGACATGAGAGAAATGTATCAGGAAGAAAAGAGTGGCGCCATCCAAACACTACAAAGGAGCTATGCTCCAAGTATCTATGCAGGTGAAAAAAATTGTGATAAAAACCCCCAGGCCAACTTCTTTGTAGAGCATTTTGAACCCCATTGAGCAGGCTGAGGCTTCCCCACCCCCCAGAAGGGTCAGCAAGCCAGAAAATCTTTCAGGCACATGCATTCATATGTTACTTTGAAAAATGCAAGCAGTATCCAGGAAATTCATCCCTGTGTCAGCTATTCAGCTCTGTAGGATTGCTACTCTGCTGAAACAAGCAGGGTCTCTGGCTTTGTTGATCAGATCCACCCATGGACAACATGGTATAGGTGCAGACACAGGTGTTTTCATCAGTATCGCGATGATTTGCCAGAGGAAACTAGCATAAGGCATAACCCAACAGCTTTAAGCTAAAAACCTGTCATGTTTTCAACAAAATGAGAAATGTCTTCCCTGAAAAAATAAAAAAAAAATCTCATTAGGCTTCAGGATTTTTATTCCAATAGCTGTTATTCAGTTCTTAAGAGAAGAGTCCTGCAAGACTGATGAGACTGAAAGTGTGCTCTGGTTGGAAAAGCCCCTGAGAGCACACTGTCAGGCCAATTAGACTGTGTGAGAAATTTCAAAGCTTGGACAGTGGATGAAATGTGTGACAAAAAGCCTGAAGTGACTTGCAGTCCCATACAAAGCCTCTGTGAATGGAAGGAATGATGTTAACTGACCCAGACAGGGAAAAAAATGGATATGAAAAACGACGTCTCAAGGGTAGCCCTTAATGATGTTCTGTGTTGGGGAAGGAGTGGGAGCAGGTAGATGGGACACACGTGAAGGTTGAATTTCAGTAGGAAAGTGAGTCTGAAATTAACCTCTGTGACCTCTCAGCTTCTTCCGTAATTGCAGATGGCCAATGCTGAAGGAAAATGTAATGAATTTGCCAAACTGCTATCAGATTAAACAGTTTAATGCAAACACATAGTTGACATATTGAAAATTTATGTAGTACCTTGCATAGTGACTTATCTGCTTTACGTGAACAATGTAAACAATGAATAACAGTTTGGATTTGGCATATTCCTATGAACTGTCACTTTGATTTCTACTGCTCTACATGAACACATAAAGCAAAAGATTCTAGAGACAGCTCACGGTGGATGTGCTACTTCTTGTTATTGGTAATTCCTCTTGGGACTACCCTACTGGTAATTTCTCTGCCTGATACCTCTGAAAATATTTTTTTATACCTTTTTTTTCATATGCAAATAAATATTATATTGGGGTAACTTATTCTTAGTTGCTTATACCATTTCCTTGCATCAGGTCTCTTAAGTGCATATTTTCATTGGGAAACCACCTGTAAAATAAATTCTTTCGCCTCCAAAGGTTCAGAACCTCTTCACAAAGGTCACATTATTTGTCATTACTGACAGGATGGTTCGTCAGTGCCTTTCAATCACTGATAGGAAACAATATCCTGCTTTCAGGTACAGCTCATTCAGAGAGGCTTTCTGTTTAAGGGAGGGCTTCTTTTGTGTTCTCTACTGTTCAGCAGAGTGGTTTGACCCCACGCTGTAGGCTGGTCACTGGTCTACATGTGTGGGCGCACGCCACCCTGCTGAAGGACATCTGTGTCCCTAGAGGACGTAGCCCCCCAAACCAAGCAGCAGTTGGTGGGGCCGGCTGGCCCAGGCTGCTTGGCCTGGGGGCTGCTTGGCCCCTGGATCTTCCAGAGTCCCCAGGAGCTTGTGTCCCTCTCTGCTTTCCTGCCCAGCCTCGTTTGGGAAGCAGCTGCTGAAACACAGAAAGCTGAAAGTTAATCACCAGAGGGGTTTTGGTAAAGCTGTTTTCACTTCTGCAAGCCATGCGTGTCCCTAAGCAAATTCTTTTGTAGGACTGAGGCAAGAGGGCATGAACAAGGCCGAAGATAACTTCTCTGCTGCTTCCCTGTGCTCCACACCCATGGGAGCAACGGCTAATGTAAGGCAGGCCCTAAAATAAACTTCTCTGAAATACTACTTGAAGAGTTCCTCGTGTCTTCTCTCACTCTTCGTTCTCAGCCACTTACTGCTGTGGTGTTTAATTTTTCTCACACAGTTTTGAGACTGTGATACTTTAACTCAGATGCTTTTTCTTTCCTTTCAATGAATTTCAGCTTTTCAGTGGTCAGCTCATAATGTCTTTCATATTGGTCAAAACAGTCCTCTATTTCTGTTACCCATTCTTCCATGACGTTAATTTCTTTTCTTTTAATTTCTTTTAATTCAGTAACAGCTGGTTATAAATCAGAGTATGTTAACCCACTCTTGTTTTTTATTGCATTCAGGAAATCTGTTAAATCTTCTTCAGTGAAAGTTGTCCCGTTCTCCAGGTAATCTTTCTTCTGGGAAGACTCCATTACTGGATGGAACATCACAAATTAACTCATCTGTTCTTAATGTCAGGCAAAATATAGTTTGTTTTCTTCAAATGACAAAATCAAATATTTCAGCTGCGAAACTCTTCACAGGGAAATTCTAACAAATGCTGTGTTTTATCACAGTTCAGTTAAGATGGGAGAAAAAAAAAAGCAAAGCAAAAAAGACCCAGGAAGTGGAATTAAACCAACTACTAAGCAACCAATCAGCTCTAGAAATTTGATGTCAAATTCTGCCTGTAGAATAACAATGCCAAGATACGTGATCTGAATTTAATTTTTATAAAGATGTGCTGTTGCTAGAAGTGAGATTCTACCAACATGTTTCCCAGCTCTGATAATGCATCGCAGTGGAAATGCTCTGGCAAATTATTAATGAAACCAAATCATTTTGTTATTCAGGTTCCAAAGCTCACTCTTTCTAGGAAAATCATATGTTCAGTTTCTTTGTTTTCTTGTCTCAGAATCTGTCTGTTTAGCAGAGGTAATCTGACGGGATGGTGTATAACCTGGTTGGTGAAGCACCGTGCTGAGACTTAGGAGACCTAGGACATATTCCATAGTCTGATGCTGGTGCTTTGGATGACGTTTGGCAAGTTTCTCACCTTTCCATGTCTTAGTCTGAGCATCTCTTCCACGGGGATGATATTATCCTCCTCTGTAAAGCACCTAGGAGGCCATGAAAAAAAAAATGGTTCTAAACTGTCTTTGTTTCCTTCTCACTCTTTCTTGCCTGCTTATTGTTTTTAATACCAAGAATACTCCAAGTGAGTAATTCATATAAAGCTCAAGGACCTAATGGTAGTATGAGTGATTCTGCAGATTGTTCCTTAAAAATAATTTCAATCTTTTTCAAACTCTTCCTTGGAAGAAAAAAATTCCAATCACCTCTGCTCATGAATGAAATTACCCTCTGCACCTCCTGCTTCCCTCCCCTGCCACGGGTCAACACCTTGCCTGAGCTACCCTTTCCAGATTGCATTTCTGGCTCCCTCTCTGACTGAGCCACTTATCAGATACATCATGACACTTCCCACCAATGTGTGAGGAAAATCTGACAAAAGATTTAATTTTCTAATAACTTTGTTACAAATTCATTTCTAAACCTGCAGATTATGACCTTCACAGCTCAGGTGACAGCATCAGAATTCTTGTTATAGTGACACTGAATCCAATGATCTATTTTAGGGTGGTAATCATCTATTAAGTATTCTTTTATCTAATTTAAATGTTTTTAACATATAACGTATTAAAATATATATAGACACCAATGGTACAAAAGCATATTTCCCATACAGCAAATTCCCTGAAGTTAATATCAAAATAAGAGGAAAATCACAGCCATCATAATTAAATTAAGAAAACTGACAGGGTAGAAAATGAAAACATTGCTGGAACTGCACTGGATGAAGCAGGATATACTTTATCAAGATGAGACTCAATTCTTTTTTTCCTGTTACTACAAATGATAAGGAAGCAAGATTCTTAGAAGGTTTAGAGCAAAATGGTCCTGCCAAAATGATGATTTTCTTATCTTCTGCATGGTTACTCTGTGCCTGAAGTCTGATTATCAGCTATTGCCTTTCCTCATCGTTTCATATTATGTGTGTTATTCAAAGTCATAAGAAGTGATCCAATCACTCCTGTGTCAGTGATCTAAGCATTTCATTCTGGACTCACAATCTCATATAAGAAAAAAATAAAAAGAAGAAGATGTTTTGGTAGTAAATCTGAGACTTAGGAAAGCAGGAAAAATATTTTGTCACGGTTTTTTGGGAAAAAAGAGGACCTTTTTCCTACCATATGCTTAATCTCAGATATGAGAGAACTTCTATTTATGTTCCCCAACACTTTTGGATTTCAAGCCAGAAAAGCTTTTTCTCTCTTTTTCTTTTTCTTTTTCTTTTTCTCTTTTTCTTTTTCTTTTTCTCTTTTTCTTTTTCTTTTTCTTTTTCTTTTTCTTTTTCTTTTTCTTTTTCTTTTTCTTTTTCTTTTTCTTCTCCTTCTCCTTCTCCTTCTCCTTCTCCTTCTCCTTCTCCTTCTCCTTCTCCTTCTCCTTCTCCTTTTTTGCAACAGATGCTTTAATACATGTTGCTTGTGCATTTCAGCTGAAGTTTCTCATTTTAATGTGCAAATGCCTAGCCAACAGCCTGACAAGTCATTGGAATTGAAGGATACCAACAGGCTCTAGATTCAGAAAATGCGTACCTCAGTACAAACAAAATCTTTTTATCACAGTGGTTGTCTTGAAGGAGACACAAGTAACAAACAGTAAATAATCTCTTCATAAAAGGTAGAGCCTTTAATTTAAATGAATTACACAGTCCAATCTATATTTCTCATATACCTTCAGGGACTTCATTAAGGTAATTAAATGGGAAAAAGAACTCCCCTTCTTGTTTCTTACCCTCCTATTTTTAGACTAAGCAAATTAGAGATAATTTATATCAATATGATTATCTTAACTGGAAGTAATTTTCTTCTGTGCTTCTTCCTGTGGTTTTGTTTCATAATCTGTGTATAAACAGTCATTATTTTTCCAACATGGAAGGCTATATTACAGGCACTATTGATTCTATTATCCACACACACACAGAGTCTGTTACAGAATATTTTTTGACTTATTACTTAGTTGATTGTTTAGTGTTTCTGGTGAGCCTGCTATATCTAAGGCAGCAGGGGAACTGCTCGTATGTATTTTCTCTGTAACCTGTTGTGATGAGGAAAGCATTACTATATCATCTCTTGCAGGGGATTTTCATTTTGCCAACTGACTGCAAAGAAAATCTGTTCAAAGGACCATATAATTGCGTTGGTTTAAAAGACATAGATCCACAAAGGCAAAAAAGGGTATTTATGCTTGAGGAAGTGTGTTGAAAGGGGGGGGGGCGGGGGAAGGGAGGGGAGGGAAAAAACTTCAAGTGAAAAATGC